>JABCKS010024900.1:0-56930 GCA_018851325.1 Termitomyces sp. DKA19 | reverse complement strand
TTGTTATTTTTTGGTTGATAATACAATCTTGGGTTTCTGAAGGCTCTGAACATTGCTATTAGTATTCTTCTTGGGTACATGATTATAGAAGACCTTGGCACTTGAGAGAAAAATGACTTTCTAGACAATTTAGAGCTGCCACCCTCTGCTTTCTTGGCTAATATGGTCATAGAGACATGAAGAGAAGTTGTGATTGTGCAAAAGTTTGTAGAGAATAAGGACTTGTGCTAAATTTGTAGTATAGCTCTCCTTTTATCTTCTCCAGCAGACTGTCATTGCTATTGCCATCACCAGTGTCTCATTGTCAATGTTTATTCTCATCTTATTCTGTACTATAGCATGCAGTGCAGAGGCCATTGCTAAAATGGTGGGGTAGTTGAGGCCAAAGATGGAAGTCTAGAGATAATAGTTAGGGTGAAGTTTTGGAAACAGGGTTCCAGTGGTCCCAGGTTGTACCTAGCTACATATTACTAAAAATAACCTGATTCTCAAAGAGCTATTTGTAAGTCAAAAAAAGAAAACAAAGAATGAATTTTGATATTCTCCTACTGCAGATATTGCTGTCTCTTGGAAGGGAATTTGTGTCTATGACATGACTTCATTTGCTTTGGTGCTTGTCATGACATAGAAGAACCAAGATGAGTTCAGAATTGCAAGTCCTTATATCTATCAGGATATGTATGTCCAAGAGTTGAATTTTCTTGTCTAGCATGATGGCACTTGTGAATCTGGCAAACATATTGACATTCTATGTGAGCCTTTAGCACTCTGCTCTTTTGTTTTTGCTGACATAAATTCAGTTCTGTGGTGTATGCTTATCAATTGACCTTACAAGTTTGATGTATGTTATGTAGCCTTTCATGTGTGGAGGGCTCTCTAGTTTCTCAAATGTATGGGGCCATACGTGCTCGGCAGCTGGTTCTTGTGGGTATCATCTGCCATGCATGGCACGCTGCTTCTCTTCATGGCAGATGGGCGCGGTGCTGAGGTATGCTTGTAGCTTGATGAGGACACTATCGGTACTGTCTTGTACGTAGCCTGATCATGCGATGCTGCAGGACACACGGCTTTCTCAGGGCGAAATTAATCACGGCATTGGCGAGTCCTGAACTCGTCGCACGGCCCCGACTGAGGGCTGACGTGGCTTCTGCGCATAAGTACTGAGCTGAACATCCGATTTCGATACGCGTCTTGGATCCACCTCCGTGACGCCACGTGAGATTGAATACGAGGGGACCACAAAATAGATATTCAATCGTGCTCTAGATGTAACAACTGTTCCTCGGGGTCGTGTAGCAGGACCCTCGTGCGCTTACCTGCGGAGGATTTTCGTGATTGGGCAAGCTGCTCTGTTCTCCGCCTCTCATCAATGATGTTCTCCGTTTTCGGGCGATCGGAGTTGAATTCGCCAGAAATACGCACGGACGGGCGTGGGCTGGTTGCTTCCGCTCCGCTTCCATGCACCGCCGCCTGCCGTCGCCACGCACGCCGCGCACGCCGTCCGCCTCGTCGCTGTCGCTGTTCGCGTCGAACAGGGCCAGCACAGACAGCGGCGCCTCGTCCAACGCCGACCAGCGCTGCTTTGAGTGGAAGCCCGACCAGATCCGGCTGTTGGCGCGGGTGCGTGCTGTTTTTTTTTTTTTTTTGTCTGCGTATCTTGTCGCCGGCTCACGCGGTGTGCAGACGCTCGACGCGCTCCCGCCGCAGCTCGTCACGCCGTTCAACGGCCCCATCCCGCCGTCCAACCTGCTCGACAAGATCGCCCGCGGCGTCGCACAGGCAAAGGGGCCCGTCGACTGGCCCCATTCTCTGCGTGCGACCCGCGTCAAGCTCATCGAGCTCTCCCGCGCCCGTGCGAGCGAGGACGTGTCTGGTGACGCCCAGCGCAAGCGGCGGCCCCTCTGCAAGCAGTCAAGCATGGATTTTATGAGCAACGCCGACCTCGGCGCCGGCGAGGCAATCGAACTGTGCGCGTTTTCGCCGTCTGCGATCTCCTTCTGATTTTTTTGTTTTTTTTTTTTCGCAGCGTGACTGACCGGCTGCAGCAATCGACAAAGTCCAATTTCCATCCGTACGCGTGCTTCGCGTGCACCGCCACCTCGACGCCCAGCTCGTCCACGCTCAACACGCTCTCGTCCTTCTCCGCCAGCCGCATCCTCCGCCGCGCCTCGTCCAACCTCTCGTCGACGTCCGCCTCGTCCGTCTCCATCCCCAGACCAGACTCCAAGAAGGAAAACCTCGAGGCGCCCCCCCTCGCCGGCGCCAAGCGCGGCCCGTCGTTCGGCGCCTTTGCTCAGGAAGCAAGGCGCGGCCGCCATGTCCTCGCGGGCCTCTCGTCCTCGGCGGACAACGCCTGCCCATCGTCCGACGACGAAGAAAAGCTCCGTGCAAAGGCCGCAAAGAAGATGCGAGTCAAGGACACTGCCGCCAGCACCCCGCCCCACACGCCAGTGCCCAAAAAGACTCGCCCCAAAGCCCCCGCGACGGCCCCATCCAAATCTTCCGCGGCTGCAGCCACTACCAAAGAGCCGCACAGGAAGCCCCGCGCGCCGCCGATGAGTGCCGAACGCAACCCGAGCATGTTTGGTGCTGAACTTCCGCCCGTGGGCCCTGCTCCTGCACCCGCCGGCGTGTTGTTGTCTCCGCCCGTCTCGCCCAGGCCCAGGACGCTCAGGCGCGTCCCGCGCGTCGTGCTCGGGAGGCGCATCTCGTTTGGGAGTCTTTGTGTGCCTGGGGGAGACGCGGACGCGGAGGGTCCGGGCGGTGTGCGGAGGGCGCTTGGGCAGCTGGGCAGCGCGTTCCAGTTGCGCTGAATGTTGAATGAAGAAACTGACGAACTGACTCGTGGCCCTGGAGGAATTTTTTGCTCGTTGGGAAAAGATGAATCTAAAGCAAACCCAACCGACCGGATACTCTATTTTTTTTTTATTTTTTTTTCTCTGCTCCGTTTTTTCGGTATTTGTACTGTGCGTTTCTTTTTTCGCCCCTCGTTCGCTTGTAACACCAAACAAATTGCCCAAGTCAAAACCCAACACGGTCTTTTCTGCATCACCATCGCAACACGCACACGCACACGCACACGCACACGCTAACCCTACCCTGCCCTACTCTAATCTCGTCACCCTCGAAAAAATCACATCAAATCGACATCGTGGTTACCCGCCAACCCCTGTGGGACTCGATTCCGCAATCGCTTGCTCTCGAGTCCCTTGATACGCCGCCGGCCCTGCCGCTTCTCGTCTCGCGATTCGCCGCCCGCACATACTCGCCGCCATCTTCTCTCTCTCTCTCACCCCCACCTACACACACGCTCTCTCTCTTCTGCTGTGTAATATATATATTCTCCGCACTCACGCTCGTTTGTTTGTATGTACCTCGACCTCTGATGGTCTCTCACGTTCGCTGATGATATCGTTTCGTTTCTTTTTTTGGAGTTTGTTTGAATTTTTTTTTTTCTTTTTTTGCGTGCTTGGCTCATGCATATACACGCATGGCTCACACACACTCGTTGGTTTTTTGTGTACTTCCCATATTCCTACCACACACATCGATTTGCATACACGGTCTACTTACTTGCCTCACACTCACTCACTCACTCACTCACCCAACTCACTTTGATCCAACGGAATAATGTTCGTCCGGACGAACATGTACCACCACCACCACCCCACTACTCACTCACTCAATTTTTTTCTCTTTCTTTCTGATGAAAAAGCTAGGTCTCGCATTATCTATCATATCTCGGAGCATATATATCGCATTTCTTGCATCTCAGCACACCGCACCGCACCGCACCGCATCAAACTCCTACTTGGGCTGCTTATCTGCCCTCCTACCTTTTTTTTTTGTTGGATGGCAATGTGTATTATTGTTTTCGATCGAATATGCAGTTTTTGGTTGGTTGGCTGTTTGAGTGGATGGGCTCTGTATGCCTGTGGTCGCGTCAGTACTATTGTATTGATCAATGCGTATGCGGGTCAAGTCCGTTTTTCGTTCTCTTGTCACACGCTGTCGGTGCAACTGAGTCATGGTGATTACCCCGGAAGAAGCGGGGTTATGTTTTTCGTTTGATACGTCGTGTGGTGTCCGTCTGCTTGTTCTGAGGAATACGCCGGTGTCGTTAGCGGTCGCCGTCGTGTTGATACGCTTGTTTTGTAGTGGAACTCGAACTCTCTTCGCAGTGGGGGCGTTGTTTGATTCGTGTTGCCCGTCCTGTCTGTGTTCCTTTGCCGTTCTTGTTCTGTGTCTGAGCCCCTTTTCTTACCGTCTCCATCCTCCTCTTCTTCTGAGTAGACTGCTATCCATCGCTTCTCTGGCTTCGACCGGACTTCTTTCCTTTCTTTCGGTGCTCCTGTGATTCTCACGCGTTGCCCGTATTCTTTGGCCCCTCCGCGGCGCGGTCAGCCGCTTGGTTTGTCTCTCCGCTGCAAGGCGGTTCTTGAACTGGGTTAGTGTACTGTAGTTTGTGTAGTCTATTTGCAGTATCCTGCGCGAGTGTCAGCTCGATCGCTGGCACTGCCATCTCTACAGTTCTAAGGAACTTTGGAAAGACTATTATTATCATGTTCCTGCATGTATGATGCAGCGTTTGCCGTGCCATGTCATGTTTGGAACTAGTAGTAGAACAAGCAGCGCAGGTTTCCTTGAATAAAATATTCTATTCGGTCAAGAGTTTTGGGCCCGGGAATTCTGAGAGGGATGCGGATGCGCACTGGGGATTTTCGATGCTGTCCAGGTTCATCGCGCACAACCGACCGACCGACCGTCTACTCTAACACTGCGGACTCTGCTGTCCTCGCTTTTACACCCTCGAGTGCTTTCTGCCGGCGCTCTATGATTTGCTGCCGTTTTTCGTCCAAGAGAACCGCCGCGCGCTGATCCCACTGGTACGCCCAGTATCCGCCGTACCCAAACACACCCATGGCGATCAAATGGCCTCCTGGGTCTGTGCAAAAAAAAAAAAAAAAAGGAAAAAGAAAAAAGAAAACATCAAGAAAAGTACGGTGGGGCACTTCTGACGGACAAAACGCACTGTCGAGGATGTTTCTCTTCTGGATTATGAGCTGGCCGACGCGCGCTGCGAGCCCAAAGGCGGAAAAGCCGAGAATGTTGGCCAGGAGCGACATTTGGGTGCGATGCGAGGAGTCACTGTTTCCGCCTCCCGTCTGCCTTGGAACTCTCGCGGAGCGAGCTCAAACCGACCGGCGAACAGAGGGTTTTGACAAACACACACACACATACAGCACAGCCTCAGCCCCGCGATTTGTGGGTACTTTAAGCAGCCCCCCGCCTTTTTGTTCGCGCCACGCACCTTTGCTCATCTACGGGTTCCGCGATAGACGTCTTGTGCTTGTTTTTCTTTTCTTCGAAATGTCTGAAGTGCCGCCGGAATCACAATCTGCGATTGCGATCAAGATAGAGACGGCGAGGCAGAAGAAGGAGACTGGCGATCAGGCGTTCGGGAATGGGGACGTCAAGGCCGGTAGGTGTTTCGTGTTGCACTCGATCGTTGTTGTCCTCGTTGAGGTCTTCTTGGGAAAGCTCTCTTTTCGTATCACGAGGTGTGTTTTTCGATCACAAGCCCTTGGAGCGTTCAGCCCTTGAACCGTAGGTTGTACGTACTAGGCGTTGATGTATCTTCTGGGACTGGACAAGTGAGTCACCAGTTACTCATTCATCGTGTTTTCCCGGCTCATGGAGTGTGTCTGTAGGAATGCACTTCAGAGTATCGGTGTTGGTCCGTCGGCGACGCCACAGAAAGACAAGGATGGCAAGGATATCAAGGAGAAGACGGAGGTATATACCAAAGTTCGATTCAAGGCTGCAATAACATCCTCGATCGTTTCAGGTGGACGATATCATTGAGAAAATCTATGCGAATATGTCGGCTTGTCATATGAAGAACGGCAACTGGCAGCGTGTCTTGGACACTGCTCAGAAGGCGAGCTGAACGCGCTCGTGCCCCTTCTCAATGGGCTCCTTGACTTACGAGCATCGATCTCTCTCTAGGCTCTTGATAAGAATGAGAACAATTATAAGGTTCAGTTCAGGAAAGCGAAAGCTTTGGGAGAACAGGGGTATATCGAGAAAGCGGTGAAGATTCTCGAAGATATCAAAGGGAAGAATCCATCAGGTCCGTCAGTTTTGATCGTCTCACTTGTGTTTGCCTTCATTTCACGGCGAGTATAGATGCTGCTATCTATGATGTCGAACTTTCGCGGCTCCGTGTACTTGACAACGAACGAGACAAGGCCAGCAAGGCAAAACTCAAAGGTATGTGGCGCCGGCTTTGATGGGTGATCTCAATTTCACACGTGGGTTCATAGGCTTTTTGAATAGAGAGAAGAAGTCAGAGAAGGCCGAAAAGGTAGTCGAGGACAAGCTAGTCGGAGTGCAGCCACCCCCGTCTGCAACTATCGAAGAAGTAGCTTGAGGGTAGATCTAAGCAACTATCGCATCTTTTACTGCTTTCATCCATGCTTTCGTCTTTTGTTATCTCATTCGGGTATTATTAATCTTGCGAAACCTGAGAGTAATCCGTTGTATTTTCTTTAGTACTGGAAGTGAATTTCAACATAACTAAGCCAGTTCGACGATCTCTGTATCCACAAATGTTTCAATTGCAAAACCTCCTTCGGGTGCTTTGACGACTCCTGCTTTCTCGAGGACGCTAATGGGAAATGTAACCTGTAGTCAAAGACGGCATGGCATCAGGGCACGATCACTCACCTCAAGGTATCCGTGATGACCTTCCGGGGGATCCGAAGACAGCTTTCCGGGTATGCAACGGTCTTGAGCCACGCCTTGAATGTAACGCATCACACAAGCGAAAATAATACAAAAGGCAACTATCAAAAGTTACCTCGATATCGTCGGGTAAGTATCCAAAATGCTTTTTGATGAACTCTACATTTGCGCTTTCGCGGTTTTCTGCAGAATCGAACGTTCGAACATATGTCGTCAATTTCTCCAAGAAACGGCGGACTTGGTCTGCAGGAGCGCGCGTGGGTGACGGATGGGCAGCGATAAGCCAGGAGGGCCAAGGGGTCGGGACTGAACCGATCTAGAGGTTTCGAGACGGATGAGCAAACAAACCATGGCAAAGAGTGTCCTTGGCTATGGAACCGACAAATTTGACTTGGCCCGCGTCGACAAAAGGTTTGGTGGTAAACCACTCCCACATGAAAGCGCTCGTCGAGCCATCATTGACCGAGCTGATTAAACCACGAATGTCGTTGTTGACTTGGCTGGACGTCAGGATTGCGGGTGTGGAATCAAGTAACGGGGGCTGACTTTGAAATTTCAGATCATTGGTAGGCCATCCTTGTTGGAGAGCCATCACATATGCCATTGTCTGCGAGCCACTGTATGAATACATGGTCAGTCCCACGAGAAAAAAATATGCGCGTAGGTCTACGCTGACCTTCCTTGTCGTGAGATTCCGATAGTCGTTCCCTTGAGGCTAGGAATGTCAGCAAAATTTGCATCTCTTCCTGCGATCACAGCCCTGCGCCGCGACTTAGACTCGATACTATTCAGAAGACAGGACGCACCAGTTGAGAGGCGTAGAGACAAAACTTCCGATAAGCTTATAAGCTTTGGATCCATTGGCAATGCCGGAGATCAATGGATCCGTGAGAGCTCTAGGTCGATTAGTAATGTCGAGACTTGGTTCACCAAGATTCAGACGACGGACATAGCGACATCGATCTCATCGTTTGTCAGCCTGGAAATCAGCTGTCCAGTACCACCTGTGAGAACATTCAGGGTCATAAGTGCAACAGATAAGATTGCGAATCGACATACTTGGACACTCCACCAATGTAAAGGTCTTGCCACCGTCCGCAGCTGCGAACTGGAGAAGCGGCGAGGAGAAGTGCTCTCTAACTGACAACCAACGTTGACGATGCCGTCGAAACAGAAAGTTGTTTTCGTACCGTAGCCAATCCTCAAAGGCATCTTGCAAGAGACTGAACACGGTAGTGCGATGAGTCTGGACAGAAGGGGCGGAGGTGTCCACTGTTGATAAGATTTGAGCTCGAGAATGGAGATAAGATAAGGATGTGCCACTTTCGACACCGACGTAAGTACGGACCCCGGTTGTTCATGCGTAGACCTCGCCGAGATCACGTCGATTTTGGTTGCCCTACTTGCTACTCACGCGCCATGCAGCTGTAGCGTTGAGTTTTGCGCTGAATCATAATTTAGATTTCCGTATGTAACCGTGATAAACTCCAGACTGCTTCTTGCATGGCAAAAAAAAGTGGATAATCTTTTGAGTCAACAGATTCTGTTGCCGTCGAACAGTAAGTGTCCTGCCCGTACACGTAGCTTATTGTAATGCTCAAGGCTTACACAGGTGTTTATTTAAGGCTTTAACTGCTGAGAGTGGTGAGATCAGCTATTGATGGACGCGTGGGATGAAATAGAGTGGTTCGATTTTGTGACGCGACGCAAAAAATATAAGCGAGCTTGGAGCGAGCTCTTCCGCCTCCGCCATGTCGCCCAACACCACACTCGACCCGTGGTCTGCCTATCTCCTCGATGCCCAAACATACCTCCCTCAGTTTGATTCACGCCTAATACTCCTCACTCTCGTCAATATTCCTGTAATTGCTGTCGTCCTCAATGTCCTGTGGCAGCTGGTACTTTATTCGTGTGTTCCTATTCCTCGCCTGCTCATGATTGGTGCACAGGTCGTCCCACGTAGAGCCACCGATCCCCCTGTAATATTCCACTGGTTGCCTTACGTCGGCTCTGCTATCCAGTATGGGAACGACCCCATGAGTTTCTTCTTTTCATGTCGCGAGAAGGCGAGTTTATTACCACCGTTACTTCACTGCATTAGCTGACGTCTTCCGCCCTGCACAGTATGGAGATGTCTTTACCTTTGTCCTGCTAGGCCGAAAGGTCACTGTCGCTCTGGGCCCCAAAGGCAATAATTTCGTCCTAGGTGGTAAATCCACTGTTCTGAACGCAGAAGATGCTTATACCGTCCGTAAACCACTACAACTATCCCTTTCCTCACACGATAGTGACAGTTTCCTGTAGCCGTTGACAACCCCCATCTTCGGCAAAGACGTGGTTTACGACGTGCCCAACGAAATTTTCATGGAGCAGAAGCGTTTCGTCAAAGTCGGCTTGACTTCGGACAATTTCCGCACATATGTAGGCATGATCGAAGAAGAAGTCGAAGACTTCCTTGCGCAAGATCCATCGTTCTCCGTCTTCCAGGCCAAAGACGTCGAGGGATGGGGCACCTTCGACGTTTGCAAAGTTATGCAGGAAATCACCATCTTGACTGCCTCAAGGACCTTGCAGGGCAAGGAGGTTCGCGAGAACCTGAACAAGTCGTTCTCCGGCCTGTATAACGACCTTGACGGTGGTTTTACTCCGCTCAACTGGATGTTCCCCAACCTTCCCCTGGCCAGCTATCGAAGGCGTGATGCTGCCCACATCAAGATGAGCGAGTTCTATGTCGATATTATCAAGAAACGTCGAGCGAGCGGTAACGTAAGTTGGTTTATATCTTCCCCTCTTTGCTTGCCTGCTCACAAGCCTACTACCTACGTAGCACGGCGAGCCAGACATGATCGAAGCTCTCATGCAACAGACATACCGTACCGGGAAACCTCTCAAGGATCACGAAATAGCCCACATTATGATCGCTCTCCTCATGGCTGGCCAACACACCAGCTCCGCGACTGGCTCCTGGGCTCTCCTTCACCTAGCTGCAAACCCTGAAGTCACAGAGGCACTCTACGAGGAACAAGTCAAGCACTTCAGCACTCCTGACGGCAAGCTCCGGTCAATGACATACGAGGAACTGCGCGCGCTACCTCTCATGGACTCTGTCATCCGCGAGACCCTGCGTATGCATCCTCCGATCCACAGCATCATGCGTAAGGTCCGGGAAGATGTCGTCATCCCTCCGTCGCTCTCTTCCCCTGGTGAGGACAAGACCTACGTCGTCCCCCAGGGCCACTTCGTCATGGCTTCACCCGCCGTCAGCCAAACGGATCCAAGAGTATGGAAAGACGCGTTGAATTGGGACCCGTACAGGTGGAGCGACCCCGAGGGTGTTGCTGCGCAGGCCTTTGAGACTTACGAGGACCAGCACGGCGAGAAGATTGATTATGGATTTGGTGCTGTTAGTAAGGGTACTGAAAGTCCCTACCAACCCTTCGGGGCAGGCAAGCATAGGTGTATCGGCGAGCAGGTATGATTGCGTGTTGCTTTGTTTGATTGTATCTTTGCTCACGCGCCGAATTGACAGTTTGCTTATCTTCAATTGGGAACCATTGTTACCACTATTATTCGACATATGGAAATCCGCATTGATGCTGTCCCAGAGCACAACTACCATGTATGGCTTCGTCGGACTTGTCATACGGATGACACTCATTATTGATTCTTTCAGACCATGATTACCATGCCCAAGACTCCGAGGACCATCTCTTACCGAAGGAGAAAGCTTGCTGCTTAAAAGCACACCATCGGTCTGGGATTTATTATTTGATACCATTTAGTACACTCAGGTTGAACTGAGGGATTTAGATAGATATCCACGTTTTCCTGTGTCCGACCATTTTGGATCTAGTAGATACAAGAAGCCTACTGTACTAGTCCTCTTCACCACCCTCAACATCGCTATCCTCGTCATCGCTAACAACTCCGACAACACCTCCTGAGCTGCTTTCCTTCTCGCGGAGCACCCTTCCAGCCTCCCGTAATTTATTTCCAAACGCTTTTCGTGCTCCCATGTTTGCGCCAACATCCCATATTTGCATCTTCGCCTTGGAGCCTGCTGCGGCAAGCGTGAGCGGGTCGTCTGGAGAAAACACGGCACTAAAGACTTTGCCCTGAATGTGATTGAGCGATGCGAAACAAGAGATACGAGAAGGACAGGACATACAACCCCGAGATCTCTTGAAGTGACGAGGCTGACATTTCTCTTCCCTCCGTCTGTCTCGTCTGTGACGTTCCAAACCTTGACGAGCTTGTCCGTGCCGCCAGTCGCGATACAACCCTTGATGTGAGGATTGACATCAAGGGCAGACACTGCACCGTCGTGTGCAGAGAGCGTGAACCGGGCTGGAGATGGATTGTCGAGATTAGAAGGCAGTGTCCGGACGTCAAAGTTCAGCACGATGCCGTTTTCAAGCGAGACCTAAAAAAACATCCCCGGATGGTCAGTGGATTGGATTTTTTATACTTGGCCGTGGGGCGCACATAGAAACCATGGTCTTCCCAAGGGTCCCATCGGAGTGCTTCAACATCGCTGCCCAAGATGGCGCCGACACCGGTGGCGGGAGACCTCGAGTCGAACGTCCGCACGGTCCGGTCGTAGCTCCCCGTCAGAAGGACGCTGGGCTCCTTCGCGTTCCACTGCACCGCCTGCACCTTGTCCTTGTGGACATCGAAGCTCCGTATCGCGCCCCCGCCGCCGGTCGGGTCGCGGCTTAGGTCCCACAGCTTCACGGTCCGGTCCGCACTCGCACTCGCGAGCAGGTTGCGCTGGACCCTGTTCCAGCTGAGCCCGAGGACGGCGTCGACGTGGTAGCCCTCCTGCGCGGTGCGATGCTTGGTTTTCTTTTTCTTTTTCTTGCCTGTGCCGAGCGGGACGGGGACGTGTGCCTTGGTTGCGTCGGGACGGCCGAGGATGGAGTTGGGGTACATGGCTTCGACGGTGTCGAGGGACCAGATTTCGATTTCTGGATCGAGGGTGCCCACGGCGATGTAGTTGCCGAAATTTGGAGGTGTGGAGGCGGAAGGGGAGGCCGGAGGGAAGTCGAGCCATTCGAGGCAGAGAGGGAAGTTGGGAAGCATGAGGTCGTGGTGCGCGTAGAGGTTTTCTTCGGATTCGTCGTAGACGTAGACCTCGAGCTGGGAGATCTCGTCTTCGGTTTTGGCGACGACGACGAGGTTGTCGGTCGGGAGAATCTCGAGTTCTGCTCGCTCGTCGTCGCCGTCCTGGATTTCTGCTGAGCAGGGCGGCCGTGATTAGTATAGATATGTACCTCTTTTAGTGTGATGTATGGGTCCTCCTCGTTGTCTTTATAGTAAGTCAGGCCCTTGATATTGCTGAAGGGCCCGGCATCTGCCAAAACATGCAAAATCAGGTCGACGCGTGCATGAATACGCGCAAGCTGACCGTTCGCCTTGATATCATCGTCGTACTCGTCCAGTTTGTACTGTGAAAGATCATCGTCTTTGGGCTTCGGTGCGGGCGCAGAGTCGACATCCATCGCATCATCTTCGCTTGCTCGAAAAATCAACGATGCAGCCCGACAACGACAAGGAAAATACGACACACTCGAGCCGATTCGCTTCGTCGTCGTGGTCTCCTTGGTCGTCTGCCTCGTCGCCCTCTGCCCCTTTGCCCATGGACTTTGCAGCCTCGTGTGCCCGTTCGAGTTCTATGCGGGCATCCTCAAGCTCGATTCGGGCCAAAGTGCTAACACGTTCTAGTTCCTTGTCGTCAAGGACGTATTTTTGCGGATGCCGTTCTGCAACGCCGCGACGTACCCAGGCGACCGCAGAGATGAGGCTACTCATCGCTAGCTACTTTAAATTGACTGATTTGCGAAAAGTTTTAATCGCCCCCACGTGACCGCCGTTCTTCGGACCGGCACACGTACAAAGGGTTAAGATCTTCATTAGGCTACGGACTACTGCCGTAGAGTCCTTCATGGACAATGTACGATGCTACTCCTGGGGGAACAAATTTTTTCCACTCAACCGTCTCTAGACCTTGCCGGCGAATGTTACTACGGACTTTGCTAGAGCTGTATCTCGCGAGATCTTCACCGATACCAATGAAAGTGATGTGTCCAGAGGATTCAAACTCGTTCGCAATCGCGAGGTCTACGCCATCTGCGGCCGGAGGGTAAGAGGAAGCAGCGCGGCGTGCGCAGACGACAGACGAATTGCCGCCTTCAGGAGAGAAAAAGTATCGCAAAGACGTCATCATCTGTTGCTCGGACCCATAATATCGAGGTTGTATGAGACGCTCAAAAGTGTCAGAACCCAGGATGAAGTCGAGTCGGGCCACGCAGTTTGAACGTCGCGACGGGGTCGCGAACCTGTCATTGAGGAAATTCTGCAGAATTTTTGACTTGCCCACAAATGTGGGTTCGTCAATTACTGCGATCGCAAGATTGGGTTCTGATCCGTCCTGAGGCTTTATACCCTCAGCAAAAATCTGGAGCATTTCAAGACGCTGGAGATATGTGGCATCGCCGGGCTTCGATGTCTTGTCTGCGTTGCGAACGGAGAGTAAGAGGAGCTTTGCATGGTAGTCATGATTGTTGTCAGAGGCAGCCGTGTCTTTTTCGTGTTGTGCTGGTGTACTGTTCGCCAGTGCTAGATGGGCAAGGGTCGGTGGGTTGAACGAGGCGTCGAGGACAAGAATCTTGAGTTGACTCTGTGGCAAATATACTTTCTTTGGAAGGGGCCAAAGGCTGTGGGATGTATATACGAGCTCCACCGCATGTTTTGAGAGGCCGTTTTGAATACGATGCAGGAGCGCTGCCGCTGTTGCAGAGAATGACATGGAGGGAGGAAATTAGATAAGATACCACGCGTATATCCGATTTTGAATAATATAATTGATATCAGTTTCTTGTGCTCACTTCTCCATCTACCATGGCGTCTCTACAAAAAGACGATGACGGTTTTTACACTCCAGGTATCCCATCGTGCTCTATTTCGTCGCGTCGTGCTCACTATTCCCAGTCGTTTCGAAGGATGCTGAACCCGTTGACCAAAAATCAAGTGAGCACACCTTGCGTTCACGACTGAAGGGTTCTCAAATCGTTCGTGGTCTTCAGGCACTTCCGAATTAATCAACTCGGCCTTTGAGGTGTCGGTAAGTCCGTTGCTCAATATCAATCCAGCATTGTCTCACGCGAACCGCAGGTGACGCTAGCGGACCAGCAAGGCGATGATAAGTCGCCATTACACAGCGTCAAGACATTTGAAGAGCTCGGACTGTGTGTTGTTCACGATCTATAATCTCCCACCACTCGTTGAAGTTGCCCTCTAGCCACCAAGACCTTCTCAAGGGTATTCATCATATGGGGTTTTCCAAGCCTTCCAAAATACAAGAAACAGCCCTTCCACTACTTCTCGCGAATCCGTAATGCGTGCATCCTTTCTCGTTACGCATCCTCTGACGACTCTTCAATAGGCCTGTCAACATGATTGGCCAATCGCAATCAGGCACAGGCAAGACTGCTGCTTTCGTCCTGACGATGCTTAGTCGCGTCGACTGCACGATCAACAAGCCCCAAGTCAGCCCTTATCCATGATCTCATGAAAACTCAGTTTAGATGTGGTCTAGGCTCTTTGTTTAGCCCCCTCTCGTGAGCTTGCGCGTCAAATCATGTCCGTCGTGACGGCAATGGGCAAGTTCACCAACGTGCAAACGGAGTACGCCATCAAGGACAATCTCCCTAGAGATGTCACCAAAATCACTGCACATGTCATAGTCGGCACCCCAGGCACCATGGCCGATTTGATGAGAAGACGGGTAAATATAACGTCCCAACGCCCGCTATGAGACCTCCTCACGAGAACACGTTCAAAGGTCATCGATCTAAGTGAAATCAAGGTGTTCGTCCTGGACGAGGCAGATAACATGTTAGATCAGGACGGTCTCGGCGACCAGACTCTGCGTGTCAAAAAGTGCGTATGCCAACTCCCCCCTCCTCGCCCTTCTCGTGCGTGTTTGGGCCAACCGTGAACCCAGCATGCTCCCCCGCGGAAAACCCGTCCAAATCATCCTCTTCTCCGCCACGTTCCCCGACAACGTCCGCGCGTACTCCGCGAAGTTTGCGCCGAACGCGAACAAGATCGAGCTTCAGAAGAACGAGCTCAGCGTCGACAACATCCGCCAATTCTATATGGATTGTAAGAGCGAAGACCACAAGTACGACGTTCTGGTGTCGTTGTATCATCTGTTGACCATCGGTCAGAGTATCATCTTCTGCCAAGTAATATACATATCTATACATCTTCTTGTTGATTGCTGAATCTACCGTATAGTACCGGAGCACGGCGGACCGCATTGCCGAGCGCATGACTGCAGAGGGCCATAAAGTCGCTTCCTTACATGGTGCCAAGGACGCTTCCGAGCGCGACGCCGTCATTGACCGTTTCCGCGAAGGTAAAGACAAGGCGCGTAACGCACACACACACATGAAAACATCCAGAGAGCTGAAAAGTAAAGCGGCATCAACAGGTCTTGATCACGACAAACGTCATTGCGCGCGGTATCGATATCCTCCAGGTCAACATGGTCGTCAACTACGATATGCCGCTGATGAATGAGCGGGACAAGTCTGCGGACGAGCGTCCTGATGTCGAAACGTACATCCATAGAATTGGTGTGCCGGTTCTCCGTTTCCGTCTCGTACACGAGATTGCTTATAGGTGTTTGAATTTGCAGGACGTACGGGCCGCTTTGGAAGGAAGGGGATATCGATTAACTTTGTTCATGACAAGAAGACTTGGATGCAGATGGACCAGATTGAAAAGGCGCTTGGGAAATCAATCATCAGAATTGAAACGCATGATATCGATCAAATGGAAAAGGTGTGTCTCGTTACTTTTTTTTTGACATTCAACTCATGCATTCTGGATAGAATATGAAGAAGGCGCTCAAGTAATATAACAATCTACATATCCTCCTTTTGTGCGATTTACTTTCACTTTTACATAAGTTACTACTTTACCCCCGCCTGTTTCTGAATTTACTTTATTTCGTCGGGCGCATACCTTTCTTTCTTGAGCTATATCTGAGCCTCATGCAAAATGGCCAGCCAATGCCGGGCATATTCTCAAGCAACTGTCGATGAAAGCAAATTCTATGTCATTAAATTACATGTACAAAAGTGATGTGGCTGAAGGTCGGGAATCTATGAGCTCAATAATGATGGAAATGCAACGACGAAATAATCCAGTAACAGTAAACGATGGGAAGATAGGTAATGCAACACTCTAGGACGACTTGGAAGCCTGAGCAAAAGCAATCGCGACAGTCTAGAACAATAATCTCGTGAGCACATCATGTATGTGATAAAATACTTCATGAGCATACCTCAGAATGACTCAATGAAATCAAAATTTTGTTCGCTCCTTTTGCCTGGGCCTGAGCTTTGGCTTCGCCATGCAAAGTTACGGTAGGGGCGCCAGTTTCAGGATCATTCAAGATCTCAATGTCCCGCATGGAAGCAGCCGCTCCCTTTGACTTGACACCGAGAGATTTGAACACGGCTTCCTTACCTGCCCAACGTGCGGCAAATGACGATGGAGGCGAAGGTTGGGCTTGACAATAAGCAACCTCAGCGTCAGTGAAGTTGCGTGCGATGAAGGTGGGGTTGTGCGAAGGTACAGCCGAGATAAGCTCTGCAAGTGAAAAACAATGAGTATGTCATATAAAAGAGAACTTGGTAAGCCCACCTTGATCGACACCGACGCCGACAAAACTTTCTGCGACATGATCACTGAGCCCTCCGGCTTCGACGATGTCAGTGATAGCTTTGACGTTGGCAGTGTCGAGGGTGACTTGAGCGGCCAACTTGCCCTTGAAAGAATATTCTCCAGTCTTCGGGTCGAGTGTTGCCCTTGCCAAAGAGTTGAGCAAGACCTTGCCTTCCATGTCGCCGAGGTAAGGAGGATGCTCTTTGATCTTAACCAGTGAGTTGTTGATCATCATTTCACTCATGGCTTTATAGGATTCCAGTGATCGAACATGGTTGCGTTTTTTGTACTCCTCGTAGTAGCTTGGTTCGATGGCGCCAAAAAGGTAGCGAGGGTGGAGAACGAGAGCTGTGCCACCAACTTGACCGAAGCCGAATGACGACTGGATCATATTTCATTTGAAAGCTCTTAGCCAAGAGAGTTGCAACTTACCATTACTCCGGCGCGAATACCATCGGTGTGAATAGACCTTGAAGGGAACACAAGGAACGTACGGTCCTGGAAATGGGAATCGATGTTGCTGATTTTGCTAAGCACGCAATTTTTTCTTGAATTGAACGAGACAACTCACTCGCTATTACGATTGCCAGGTACGATGCCGGTTATGACGGTCTGAAGCAGACCACTCATTTGCCAAGCAGCAGAACCACCCTTTGCGTGTCCTAGGAGACTCTTCTGGGCCATAATTGGCACGGCATTTCCGGGCGTACGAGAGATTGTCTTGAAAATATCATTCCAGATCTTCGTCTCATTCTCCTCCTACAAAATCACTGATGAGCTGCATTGGAAAAGACAACGACAAGACATACGTTCGCATTTGTACTGGTGCCGTGGATGGACAGTACACCAATATCATCAGCTGTCAACCCCCAAATGGCCAACGCACGGCGAAGGGGAGCGATGCGAGGATCGCTCCCCTCCAGCATCCCGTACATAGCGAGTGCATCCTTCTCTTGTTGGGATGCCTCCTTTTCGATGTTAGCTACTCTGGCCGCAAAGTAGTCCTCGTCAACGGTTTCGCCTTGAGACTTGCGGTAGGTAAGCTCTTCTTGAAGTTGAGCATGTTCATGAGTCAACCATTGTGATATTTGTGTGCGACGGAAAGCAAGTTGGCGGGAGCGATAAGCAACATCAAGAATGGGAAGAGGGTGTTTCGAGGCGACCTCACGAGCCACAGTCAGAGCCCCACGACCGGGGGCAGGGACTGAGCGACCGGCTTTATCACTAGATACACAGACGGCCATTCAAGTGAAATAGAAAGGAAAGACAAAAAAGACTTACGTGGAAGTCGACGTGAAGGCAAGCACACCACGAATTGGTGCACCAAGTTCAAGCGCCGTCTTTGCATTCATGAGAATATGAACACCAGTGCCTTGGGCTTCCATGAACTAGATGCGACGTCAATTACAATGAAGCAATTCATGAAGTAATGACTTACTCCTGCACGAGAGGACGTAGCAGGGCGAGACATTTCAGTCGGCTCACGACCCATCGCAAACTCAGTCTCAGCATTACTAGTGGCCTTCATGTTCGCAAACTCGTAGGACCCTTCTTCACTGATATCGTCGAAACCACCAGCGATCATGACCTTGGCCTTTCCGGACAGGATAGTATCGCAGCCAATCTCCAAAGACTGAAGAGCAGTAGCACTGGAGGAACGGTCAGATAGTACGAAGAAAGAACTAATAATATGACGCACCAAGCACCGACGGGAATCTTAACAGGACCGCTGGAAGACATAAGGAGCAAGTTGATCCAACCCGCAGTTGTATTGATAAAGCTAGCGATTCAAGGTCAGTAGCGCCAGGTGACAGAATTGTTGAAGGAACGTACGTCTCTTGTAGGATATCATTCTGAACCTCACGCTCGTCACGACGGTCCTTGAACATCTTCGCCATACTCGTGACACCTCCCATTCCACTGCCAAGCGATGTTCCAACCTCTGATGGATGCATGTGCTTATAGAGCTCGTAAGGATCAGTGATTCCGGACATGTTCAGGGCTTCTGCGGTACAAACGAGAGCCCAAAGAGTGGCACGATCCGTCTGTGCAATGATATCATCAGGAATCCCGTAGCGTCCAGCGTCCCAGCCTGTCGGAATTTGAGCCGCAACTGTACGGCTAAATTTGAACGCTTTAGGAACGAAGATGCAGGCTCCCTTTTTCAATTTTGCGAACCACTGCCCGCCTTCGCCTGCCCAGATGTCGCACTTTTCACCATGCTGGAGCTTGAATTTGTGAGCTTCCGATTCCGCGACTTCAATCGGCTCAAGGTCGTGAATGAGCTCAATCTCTTGATTGAAGACCTTCTTGTTAGGATCATAGCCACGGAAGAGCTCGGGCTCTGAGATGGAAGCATTAGCCCCGACCATCAATAGTCTGAAGAGAAGATCGAACCTATCAAACGAATCCCGGCATGCAGCAAAATCTCCTTCTCGTAAAGACCCTTGACATCTTTGTCGTCAACGGGTTCAGCTGTCTTGCTATCGACCCAGCCAACGTAGAGGGAACCATTCTTGAGACGTCCATTGAAGTGCTTGATGTAGCCCATCATCCAAGCCATCTCGATGCAGCCCTCAATAGTGAACTCTCCCCGCGCTTCCATCTCCCACCGTGTGCGTGCACTACCCCAAGGTCCAACTTCGGCAAATCCAGTAACCACGACAACTTTCTCCAAGTCAATTAAGCCACGGAGGTGTGCAAGTTCGCTCAATGATTCATTGGACTCGAGGGTTGGGAAGTTGAATTGGAAGTTGGCACGTGGAAGAACGTCTACAGTTTGAAGTAGGCGTTCAGCTTCAGCTCCATTGACAACCTTGAAATCAGCAGCATTGTCACGGGCGATGGCACGACGAAGATCGGCCTTCTTATGAAGAGTTGTTCGGATGCGTCCTGTGATATCAGCGAGGTCAGGAAGTTTATCCATGCCTCCGTTAAGGTCAGCCCAGAGCGGCTCAACCTGAGTGATGCTGAAGAGCAGAGGGTGCATCAGACCGAGAATATTGAAAGCCATTTCCTTTGCCGAGAAAGTGCGGACGCCGTAACCTTCGAGTTCATGAGCAACGATGTTCGTGGGGCCCATTAAACCAGTACCACGAGTCCAACTAAAAAGAAAAAACCCTCAAATGGTGTACGAAACGATGGAGTTGAAGAATACTGACCCGATGACGGCACCTGCAAGACAGAGATATTCACCCCAACTCTCTGAGCTCCAACGCTGGAAGAGCGTCTCCAAGGAGATCTTCGACTCAGAATAGAGACCATCATTTCCGAATAAGCCGTGATTGGGCGAGAGGGGAAGAATGACCTGAGTAGGACGGGTCACGAAGTGACGGCTTGCCTTCTTTGTCTTGACAGCACCGAGAATGCGGAGAAGATTGACAAGCATCATTCTGTGCGCAAGTTCAGACTTGTCGTCAAGGCCATCGATCTCGCGACCATTCTCTGGAATACCAGCGAAGGGAATGATGTAGTCTAGATCCATGCCAAGGTTTGCGTACACATAATCGACGAGCGCCTCAACATCTTGTTTAGAGGCCTGATTGAAAGGAACAACGTCAAGAGAAGAACCACGGCTTCCAAAGGAGTGGAAGATGGACTGGTAGTACTCCACGGTTTTACGACTGTAACTGGACGTGGTGATGACGACGTGAGCTCCTCCAGAAAGAAGACCCTTCACGATCTCAATACCGATCGACCCCTTTCCAACACCAGTGAGCAATGCGTTCTTATCCTGGAAAGTAGTGCCAGAAGTGGCAATTTCGTGTAGAACGTCCAAGTAAACACTGGTGAGATTGCTACTATATTCCCAATTCGATCCGACCTTTCGCTTCAGGTGAAGGAGGGGAACCTTGTCAGCAGTGACAGGCATGATGTTAGCAAGCTGGGGACGGAGGAATTGCGATGAGGAACGGCGGTTTCTGGGGGTCAGTCGAGATCTGGTATCAGGGCCCTTGCGCAGAGATCGCACGACACCCTCGTAAAGAGCTTTGATACGGTTCTTTTGTTCTTGACTGATACCGGGCTGAGACTTGACGACAGTCCAAAGTTTGAGAACGTCATCCTGAACTTTCTGGATGTTGACCGCACCAGAAACGGCGTCGCCACTGGCCATTTCTTCGACATAGGCCTCAAGTTTACGAACGTTCTCACGAACAACCTCGGAATAGACGATATCCCCCTTTTCAGTTACTTCAGTGTGAGGAGCTGTGGGGAATGTGACTATGACAGATGTTTGAGTACGATTTCAGAACACAAAAGAATGACGTGACACACCATCTTTGTACACTGGAGGTTGACCAATAACCTCGCGAGTGTTGTCGATAAGCCTCTGACCGAACTCCT
Organism: Termitomyces sp. DKA19; assembly: GCA_018851325.1. NCBI lineage: Eukaryota > Fungi > Basidiomycota > Agaricomycetes > Agaricales > Lyophyllaceae > Termitomyces > Termitomyces sp. DKA19. Next base: position 36,101 of record JABCKS010024900.1, on the reverse strand, counting down.
TGGCAAGTTTGTAGGTATCGCCTTTTGAAGGGTCGCACTGATCGATGTGATACTGCATATAAGCGAGCAGTTCTGGGTCAGCTCTGTTGAGAATAGCGATGCAACGAGCGGTGATTTCGCGATCAACAGTCGTAAGACGTCCAAAGATTATGTCGTAGTACATCAGAAGAGCATCTTGGCGCACCCAGTTCCAGGAAGAGTCGAAATGGCGGACTTTGAGTGGATCGAAACGTGGCTGAATACCTTCAATATATGTGTCGCCGTGCTCCCTGGTGATACTATCCAATTTGGCTTGAAGAGCAGTCGAAGTTGCCTTCTCTTGGTCAAATGCGAGCTCGCCGGCACGTGAGTCGCGTCCCAGATATCGCATATACAACTCCACATGTTGCGCTGCAAAGCGCTGCTGGTCGGCTTGGAATTTAAGGAACTCTTCACTGTTGATGGTAACACCACCAGAGCTGCTACCAGCGGCGCCCGCAGTGGGTGCAGAGAGAGAGACTCCAGCACGTTGCGCGTAGATGGAGACGATACCGTCAAGCCAGGTCTTTGCTTCAGCCTCAGAACTAAGACGCTTGGCAGGTTCAAAGGTAGTGGCGAGAAGCAGGACACCATCGGCACGTGAAGGACCCAAACCCCAAGTCTTTGCAAGATGTGTCTTCATTGCAGAAACGTTGAAACCACCAGGCATCTTCCCACCAATAACGCGAGAGATGAGACCATTGCTGTATTTTCCGAGAGTGCCATTGAATCCCGACGAAAGGCCGGAAGCAAGCTCTTCAAGGGGAAGTTCCTCGCCCTTTTCAGGGGCAGAGGCAAATTCTTGCTGCAAGTCACCAAGAATCTCGTTTTGAAGGGTAGACTTTCCGCCAACAAGATCCTTGATGGACTTGGAAAGAGGAATCTCGTCGACACGTTTCTTGAGCTTCTGCGCAACGACGACGGTGAGGATTTCGAGGGCTTTGATAGGAACATCATCGATCGAAGCTACAGGTCCCGACACAGGTGCAGCAGCAACGACAAGAGCAGGAGCTGCGGAAGCGACAGGAGTACTTGGAGCAGGGGATTCGGCGGAGGTATCAGCTGCAGGTGCCTCGGGCTCGTCCTCGTATTGATAGTAGATCTCCTTCACGTTCTTTGCATGACAGAGAATGGTCCTCGTCCGACTGACAGAGTCGTCGCTGGTCTCGTATTTGGCCTTGAGAGTACGCGTCGCCATGCCCGTAAGGGTTGGGGAGGGGCCCAACTCAATGAGGCGTTCGAACTGGAAATCGGCGAAGAGACGATCTTGAGTCTCGATCCAGCGTACGGGAGACGCGAACTGATAGGCAAGAAGCTCGACGAGGATAATATATGCAAGCTTCTGTCGTTGCTCAGTACTTGCCCAGTTCTCGTGGTCCCACTTCTTGAGGACTTTGTCAAGGCGAGGTGAGGAAGTTTGATCGTATATAATCTGCGCGTATTCCTTGGAGACATCGAAGGGCTTTGCAATGAGGTTGGGGATATATTTCCCAATCAACATGTCAGGATCCAAGTGTGTCGGATTAATTTTCTTCGAGAGGTCTGCAAGTGATACTTAGATATGGATGCTGCTAGAAATCCAAGGTCTACTTACAAGCACGGAAGGGCATCACTCCGGCCCAGAGGTACCTCGAATGGAATGGTACATCGATTCCAGGCAATGGAATGGTTGCGAATCCACGCTCGAGTTTGATATATCCTTCGGCCTTTTGTTGTTCAGAGGCCTTCTGGAAGCATGATTTGACGATGTCGCCAAGCATCTCCTTGACCTTTTCAACAGTGAAAGTTTCCGTCAACTGAGATATGCCCAAATAAGCTGTAGATTAAGGCATGATATAACAATATACATACTTTTGCGATGTCAATTTTCTGGACCTTCAAATAGTTCAATACATTGGTCATTGTTTGCAGAGCAACAAGTTCTCCGGCACAGACATATTGTTGGCCCTAAACATTTGAATGAATATGAGTGTACGCAGGAGACAAAATTGATGAAGACGACTGACCTCCACGTTGTAATTGACAATCTCCAAGAGAGAGCCAGTGATGACCGCGATACTATCGACAACCTCACGAAGGGCAGCATCGGTAAAGGTCTTGGAAATGCGGCTAGGGTTGACAGCACACATAGCGTAGTTCGAACGGTTCTGGGAATCGCGCTCAACAGCGCGCTGCATAGTAATACCACGATAGAAAACAACATCAACGAGGGCGGAAATGGGAAGGACGTCAGCAATCGAGGCGAGAGCAGAGTACTCGCCGAGAGAGTGACCAGCGAAGGCACAATCTCTCTGTACGAATCCCTTGGATCGCATATCCTCAAATGCAGCCTTCTCTGTGACGACGAGTGCAATTTGAGCAAACTGTGTTGCGAAGAGCAGGCCAGAGGGATGGCTGAAAGTATATTTCTGTGTGCGAACATCGATGTCGGCAAAGAGAGGCAGCATCTTGATATTACCGTCTTTGTCCATGGTATCGTAGGACATATCCATGTAACGCTGACGGATGGCCTGGCCTTTTATACCACCAAAGTGAACAGTCTTCGTCTTAGGATTATCTTTCACGATCTCCACGATGGAAAAGCCGTAAACAGCGAGGAGATGAGCATCTGCGCCTTCCCAAACAGCACGGGCGGCGGGCGAACTGTTGTAGAGGTCCATACCCATGCCAGGCTCTTGAGATCCTTGTCCAGTGAAAACATAGACTGTGTTGGGTTGTTTGACCTCGGCTGAGCCATCGAGGACCTTCTCGCCGCGACCATTGAATGTCTCGACCTTGACTACGATGTTACCATCGCGCATGCCGGTGTGACGGACCTTGACACTGAGCTCATCGTTGGGGATGACCATGCCAACGAAAGAGACATCATAACTATTCAAAAATCCTTAAGGAGGAAATAAGACAGCATCGACATAAATTGCACTCACGCTAGAACACGGTCCGGGTGACCTTGCGCAACAACATTTTCGACGTAACGGCGGGTCGCAGCGCTCGACCACAGGCCATGTGTAATGGTGGCAGGCAGAGAGGCATAATCGGCGAAATAAGGATTGATATGAATCGGATTAAAGTCGCCGGAGATCTTCGAGTAAGGCTCATTCGTGAGCGGTGCATTGAAAACAGTAGAGCCATCCGCTGTAGTCAAGGCGTAGCCCTCATTGGGAAGAGGAGTGACCAGACCAGTGGCAGAACCATGACGTTGAAGGTAAGCAAGGACTGGATTGCCATGCGAATCGTCCTGCTGGTATTCAACAGAGCCAACTTTGACGAGGACTTTCAAATAATTGCGAACGAAGATGTCACCCGAGACAGCAACATTCTGGAAGGAGGTTTTGTCCTTGAAGGACATCTGAGAGCGGATGCGGAAAATGAGAGAAGTTCCGGCAACAAGAGGTGTGGATTCGTCATCCCATTCAAACCACTCCTTGGACTGGAGAACACCAACAGCAGCATCAGTCTCCAGAGAAACAGTGTAATCAGGCTCCTCAGCCATCTCAAAGGTATTCTCGTAGTCGGTGAAGCGGCCACGATAGAGGAAAGCAGAAACGACTTCGATAACCTGCTCGCCACCACGATAGACATGTCCTTTGACTTTGACGACTTTACCAGCATCAGTGTTGGTGACAGAAACGATGCGAGCTTTGGCCTTGCAGACGTCGCCCACCTGGAGAGGACGAGCGCCGTTGGCCATACGGAATCCATTCGACATGTGGACGAGTTTGAGAAGATCGCCATCAATATCAGCGGGGAAGATGGACTTCATAATTGCCTACAATCGGAAATGTCAGTCGAATGAAAGTTTTCTCCATGGACTACATTACGCACCTGCCAGCCAGTAACAATGGCAAAGTCCATAGGCGCTTGTACGTTGTCGTTGCGCACTGCCTTGAAACTCTCACCCTGATTCCCCACAACTGCACAAAATTGCTCGATATCCGCCGCCTTGATGGTGACCTCGGGGCCATCAAAAGTCTCATGAAGGTCAATGACAGGAAGCGTCTCATCATCACCATACCACAACTTCCAGTAAAACTCTTTGATGCGGGTGTTACGACCATCTGCAACCTCATGGATGGGAGCAAAGGCAGAAGAGGGTCTATACTGGAACTGGAGGGAGAGGGGGACGGAAACGTCACGACGATCTTCAAACATTGTTACATCAATTGTCTTCGTGTCAGGAGAATACTGGATCTCGACGGCTTTGAAGTCATTCTTGTGAGAACCATACGAACGAGCAGCGCCATAGAATGTGACAGAGATGGGCGTGACAACGACTTTTTGTCCGGGACGAGGAGCGAGGACGCGACGAAGGGGATTGTCGATGTAAGAGGTACCTTGAACAATGGTAGGAGATGCAACAAGAGCCCGAAGCCAGCCCAGAGTAGGACCGGCTAAAGTCTCCAGCCAAGCAGCCGTCTCAGGAACAGTGCTGCCGATCTCATACGTGGTAGAGCCTGCACTTTCGGTACAGATCACATTGGCAAGAGATTGCGGAGGGGAAGCAGGCTGTGCTCCGAGATAGTCAACAGAAGGGATAGTGCTCACATCATTGTTGTACTTGCGCTCGAGAAGACGTTGAATTAAGGCATTATTAATGTTACCAAGAAGGTCTTTGATGGGCTCGTCCTTAATAATGGAGCCCTTCACTGCGACGGGACCTTGCAGAATGCAGACGCGTTGAGGGTCCTGATCGAACACAGCCTCGATATCTTCCGCGGCCCATAATGAATCCTAAACCCAAATGAGTAACCGTAACAACTGGAGAAGAGATAAACGGACGAACCTTCTTAAACCAGACTTCAAACGAGGCATCGAGAACGGGGATGAAGGGCACGGGTTTCTGACCAGGTCTCTGGGCAATAGCAAGGAAATATGCAGTGTCTTCTGAAGCAAGAAGCTGCTGAGTTGCAAGAGGATATGCCTTGAAGAAGGTTTCCACGAAAGGAAGAGGTTCGTCGAGAGAGGTGTAAGACTGAAGAATGGATGGCTTGGCAGCAGAGCCGTTAACGCCAGCGAAGCGCTCCTCTATACGGCGAAGCCAGTCTCCAGTCAAATTGCGCAGCGAAAGGTCGATCCAACGCTTCTCGTGTGATACGAACATCAGCCTAACCATTCGAAGGACAGTTTCCTCGTAAGTCATGTCACTTAGATCGGTGGCGACGCTCCCATCCCTCTTCCATCCAAACCAAGGCTTGGCAAAGTCTTTATTGAGCTTCTCAATGACCTCGGCATGACGCTCCTTCAACCAGGCCACACGCTTCTCCTTGGGAAGCTTGAAGATGGTGTCGTCGAACTCCTTCCAGAGCTTGACACCTCGGGTAGCAACCTTATGGATGGGCTCGCCGAGCTCAGACCGAACAGTCAGAATACCACCAGTAGGCTTGACGTAGGTACCCTCCCAGGCAGAATCGTCGACGCCCGATGCAGCGACGATGAGATCCTTGACGGAAGGACTAGTGTGCGCCTCCTTGGCAACCATGACGCGGGACGCGAAGAGGAAACCGTCGAATGGCATAGGCTGAGCACCGAATCGCTCAACAGACCAGTCTCCAGTCAGGTAAGGCCAGACATCATCTGCAGAACCAAATCCTGAGCCAGCGATGAGAGAGATGTTAGGATGGCGGCGGATGGCGCGATAAGTGGAGAGGATGGGTTGGTGGAAATCCTCAAACGAGTGGTGGCCTCCAGCACGACCACCAGTCCACTGCATGATGATGGGAAAGTCAGGGTTGGCGGCCGCGATGTTGACCACCTGTCGGATGCCGTCAACGGAACCAGGCTTGAATGCGACGTGCTTGATTCCAGCGTCCTTCAAAGCCTCGATGATTTCAGCGGCTTTTTCAGTGGTAGGAATGCCAGCAGCAACACAGAAACCTTCGATAGGCAGACCCTCCTTCCGCATCTCTTGCCATAAGGGGAACTGGAAACCGAATTGGCGAGGGTTGATGTATAGTGAGTTGAGGGTAAGGCCAACACCAGCAGGAATATTCTTCTGTATTTCGGCGACCTTGGCGCGGAGAGCGGCAGCGTTGTAGTGGCCACCACCAGCCAACTCGACGTGATAGCCAGCATTGAGGACAGCACTGACAAAGCCACCCTTAACAGTGGAAGGAGTCATACCGGCAACCATAATGGGGGGCTTGCCCAAAAGACGGGAGAACGGAGTGTCAAGATAGACAGTTCCGTCACTAGCTCCACCAATCCTCATACTTCACCTGAGTAGCACTGTACAACTCCGCATCACCCTTACCACGATCTCCAGCAATAATCACACGCACGCCCCTTCCATCGAGGTTCCTTGCGGTGAGGGGACCGATTCCGCTCAAGCCTCCGGGACCAAAGTCGATGGCATGAGTGGCAGTCTCGGGGAAATCAGTTGCCTTGGACCAATGGATGGGCAACGTGAAGATCTGGTCGCAGAGGGAGCGCGTGATCGAAGTCGGCAAGGCACGCAGGTCAGAGCCTAAAATGTATTTTAGAGCGCTCATAGATTAATGACGATAATGCCAGTCTTACCGTCTTCGGTATGATAAACGGGAATCTTGAGATCTTTCACTTGCCACAACTCCTCACCTCCAAGATCTTCGTTGAAAAGCCGCTCAGTCGCTCCTGCAAGGTATTCACTATGGTATGGAACTCCAACAACGAGAAATCGGACAGAGAAAACTGGTTTGCGCTGAGAATATGGCGTCTTGCTCTGGTCTGCGCCGCTAGGAGCACGGACCTTCCTGAGATTGGTCACAAGCCCGTAGAGAGCGCGAGCAGGACCAGTAACAACAAAAGCACGAGGGCCATTATTGAGGGAAATGTGAAGCTGAGAATTCCCGAGAAGGTGAGCGTTAGTTTTCTTAAGGTGGGCTTCGACCTCCTTCAGGCTGAGGCCGGTGATGGACAACATAGGACTGGGAGTACCCTCCCCACCTTCAATAGAGTCTTGGACTATACTAGGTTCCAATGACACGATAGGAAAAGATTGCTGGCCACGCAGACCAGAGAAAAAGAGCCACTTGAGGGCCTTGCGCGCGTTTTCAGTGAATTCTTCGAAGGTCGCAGATGCAGAGATTGCGACAGCGGAAACGATACCCTGGGAGTGGCCGGTAGCACCTGAGATACGCTCGCGAAGCTCCCCAGGAGTGACATTGGATACCTTGCACACCACGAGATATTGGACAAGTTGGGTTAGGCCGATCAACGGCAACGAGATGGGGATCGAAGCGAGGTATGCAACGGGAGGACGGATGATAGGATCAGCGAGCCATGCCGACACATTAAACCCATGAGCGTAATAGGTATAGGCGGTCTGTCCTTCGGCCAAAGGCACGAGGACTTCCTTCGTAACGGCCTCCAAGAAAGGAGCGACGAAAAGCTTGTAGGTATCGTAAAGCGATTGCAATTCATCGAAATAAACTTCATTGGTACCCTGGCCACCGAACAAGGCATAAATTGAAGCCTTCCCAGACCTTGCGGCAGACAGAAGGGCCGATGTAGGGCCCGCAGGTATATTAGCAATGTGTTGGCTTTGAAGCGCTGCGATGGCTTTAAAGTAGGCGGCAAGAACGGTCTTCCGAACCTCCGTATCGAATGCAGAGGTGAGGGTATGCACGTCTTGAGTAGTCAAGTATGAGGTGGTGAAAAATTTGAGCACATTCAGGAGAAGAGACGTGCGAGCAGGTGTCGATTGGGATTCTTCATCTATTCTGTCGGCAACAAAGCCAAGGAATTTGGCAGCAAGCTCTATAACTGCCTCGTTTTCATTCTCAAGTTGAGCTGTCACGTCAACAGCGTCTAGTAGGGATTGGTTGTGTGCGAAGTCATCCCGTAAGACTTCAGCAGCTATCCATTCATCGGTATATGTAGATACGGGAACAGCAAGCTAGAAGATCTTTTAGAAATGCTTCCTGCAGAGGCTTGCGTCACATACTCTAAGTTGTCCAAGCGAAAGGATTAGTGGACGAGTCGAGATATTTTGTGGGTGAACAGCGTCTCCACTTGCAGCCGCCATTCTGAAGAGGCTGGTAAGCAGCTTTTTCAGAAAAGACGATGGAAAAGGGAGTCTGCACGGAGGCTCTAATGAGAGTCCGAGTTAGCTAGAAAATTATATATATGGACCTGACCCCAAACGTCGTCCCCAACGGAATTTTTAAATATCCGCACGTGACCGAGGCGACTTAAAAGACATTAAATTCATGTTAAACGCGTGGTTGCCAGCGCAGTATTCATATAGGGCTCTCTTTCATTGATAGTTGAGATGAAGAATATCATCGCTTGCGCCGTTGAAGGCCATGAATGGCTTGGGGCCACATCCACATCCTGCCAACCATACTTACCTTCAATTCTTAAGTCCCAACTTTTAGGGGTCCACTCATATCAATCCGTGATCAATAGAAGACGCGTATACCTATACCTCGGGCATAATAACCGGGGTAGGCTTACTCACTATTTAAGGGCTAGAGCGTATGACTATCATCCTCCGGTGCGGACCTCCTTCTCCACTTGGCAAATTTCTTGCACCCCTTCCCTAAAGAAAACAACGTTGAATTCGATGAGTCCTCGTCGCCCTTCATATATACCTGTCGGCAACAAGGCGAGAAGCGCAAGTTGGGGTGTTATGAGATGATAGGTAAGGGTGGTACCCGGAGTTGATGGATGTAGGGAGGTCGAAGCACTGGGGTAAAAAAGATCACGCGGTGGCCGTGTTGTCGTTGAGACTTCGGCTCGGTTGATAGTTGCTTCAGTCGGTATACCAGAATCCAGTGGCACAGTAGGAGGTGAAAGAGACGATGTTGAAGAATCTGATGGTGGTAGTGTCATATATAGTGACTGTCGCACGCCAGCGGTCGCAGATCTGAAGGAGGTTCACGAGGATCAATAAGATGAGAATGAAGACCGGCATACTTGTATAGTGACCCAAAAGAATTGAGCATCTGCAAATAGTCACAACAGAGGTTGAATGTGGCAGAGTCGACCGGCGACGCATCGGTTGCAATGTATAACCTCGAGGTTGTATCAAATAGGAATGCTTTTGGCGATTGAGAGTTCTACAAACCTTGTCAGCTCGTGAAAAAGGATCGTGATGAGCAAACTCACAGCACAAAAAACATTGAGGAGGTCTTCAAGGTACGGAAGTGAATCAATGAGTTTGTGAAGGACCTTTGAAAAGGCTTCATGCAAGGAATGGTCATAGACTGAAGTCAAGTGAAAGTTAAGCTGGACTTGTTCATATTCTGCAGAAATATCCAGTAATCGATCAGAAACCCGCTCATGAATTTGCCTGAAATTCTCTACAAAGACAAGTCAGAGTTAAAGATGATAAGAATAAAGTCTAAGTATGTACCGATTTTATCGTCTTCTTGGAGTTTCTCAGCCTTGTGGACAAACACCTCTAGGCTCATATTGGGATTCTTCTCATATGCGGCAACAATGAACTCTACGAGCCTAGATATTGGTTGGTTATAGAGGTCCTGGAAAATGACGGTAGTCGCAGTCAAGTAACTCAATCACAAGTTACTCACGCGAATGTCAATCACAAAGATCATGGTAGCAAATTGGGATAGCGGAGCGCCCAGTGTGTCAACAGTGATGTTTCCAGGACAATCCCATATTTCAAGAGGAATAACCGAGCTGCAATGATATGTATATGGACAAGACATTTTTTTCAGATCGGGTGAAAACCCACTCATATGTGTGTTTCACTACGCGCATAGTTGTTTCCAGATAGAAGGTTTGCTTCGGTGGTAGCTGGTTGAATAGAACCTGTTGTATTGATGTCTTGCCGGCTCTATATTAACATTTATGAGTGACACGCCGAAACAAAAAAGAAGCTCACCTGCGCAATCCCAATAGTAAAACCTTTGTGCTAGCGACATCGTCAGAAGAAGAAAACGATACGTGACCGTTCAACGGCGGCCTCTGTGCGATGGGAGTACTGGAGGAGGTCGCCGCATAGGAGGGAGGGACATTGACCATGATGACAACTCCGAGTCAACCCCGTGCTTGATCTTTGTATGATCGAGTTCCTGTGGAGTTCCGATTTCCGGTGCATGGATCATGTCTAGCACGGCAGAAACTAGGCACGTTCGTTGACAATTGCACCACATAACGAGAATATCAAGGATTTACTTCCAACATTTTTACTTAAACTACCGGGTGGTCTTTTCTTCACTCTCGGTTGCCCACCATGAAGTTTGGAACCAAAATCAAGGTCGGTTTCCTACCTCTTTATCTCCTTTTTGGTGCTTACAGCGCTTTTAGACGTCACTCTATACAGAATGGCGACCATACTACCTGGACTACACAGGATTGAAGCGGATGCTCAAAGTATGTGCCTTTTCCGTACTCGAAGCCTGTCGTGATATCACTCGTTTCTATCTAGGATCGTATGTTTGAAGGGGGATGGTCCGAGAAAGATGAAGACCAGTTCACATCTTTCCTTGAGAGTGAACTGGACAAGATCCACGACTTTCAAAGGGACAAGGTATGTTTGCTATTATCATGCTCCTTTCAGAATTTCCCCTCAATATGTTCCGGCCTTGATATGCTTCTGGAGTCCAGTTAACTATACTGATGCTCCTCTAGACTTCTGAGCTTGCTCGACGTATCAAAGATGCGGAAAAGGACGTAGAGCGTTTCGTGGCCTCAGACAATGATCAATCCCATGATTCTCATCGTCTGGAGTCCTCCAGCGAAGTCGAGGCACATGCCCAGCACTATGTCCATGACGGAGGCTCAGACGATGATCTTTCGGACGACGAGGGGGAATCATTCGATGAACTTGAAGATCATTTCTATGGGCTCGAAGAGGAGGTCGCCAACCTTGTCGCGGACGTTCATGATCTTGCGCTCTATACCAAGTTAAATATCACGGGCTTTATGAAGATTCTGAAGGTACTACCGCTTGTCATTTCATTGTCGAAGTGTATCATTTATACTCAACGTCGTATAGAAACATGATGTATGTTCCACTGTCTGCATTGCGTCCCAATTCCTTATTTTCGTCCTCAGAAACAAACTGGCCGTTCGTTGAAAGCAACTTTTGTCCAAGAATACCTTGAAAAACGCCCATTCTACAAGTATAATTGGGACGCTTTGATTGTCAAGTTGTCGAAGCTCTACGACCTGGTCCGCACCAGAGGCAATCCTGTGCGCGGAGACTCTAGCGCAGGTGGAAATCAAAGCGCCTTCGTCAGGCAGACGACCAAGTACTGGGTACGTCCCGGACAATCCATTCTCATCTCTGGTACCTGATCTACCGCCCACGATCAGGTTCACCCCGACAATCTCGTACCCCTCAAGTTGGCCATCTTGCGAAATCTTCCAGTACTGGGTTCGTATCCATTACATCTGCTATTCACCCAAACTTCTGATCTTCATTATCAGTTTTTAATTCTGAAAAAGAATTCGAACTCCGTGATTCTGGTAAGTAGCATTTCTGACGATTAAACACATTTATCGATTCTGTTCAGCCATCACGTCGATCTATTTCGACAACGAAGACCTCGAATTATACCTCGGTCGTCTTGAAAAGACAGAGGGCGCAGAAGCTATCCGTCTTCGTTGGTATGGCGATGTCGACAACAAGACTGTGAGTCTTCTACTTGTATGTCCTCATACATATAAATCTCTTCCAGATCTTTGTTGAGCGGAAGACCCATCGCGAAGATTGGACAGGTGAAAAATCCGTCAAGGCCCGATTCCCCATCAAGGAACACCTTGTGAACGCCTTCCTCCGCGGAGAATATACTGTCGACGAGGAATTCCAGCAACTTGTGGTCAAAGGCAAGAAGACTCAAGTAGAAGTGGATTCCATGATCCAATTGGCTAACGAGGTACAATATGCTATCCTGACACGGAAGCTTCAACCTGGTCAGTGATCTTCAACCCAACTCTTCGTGACGTATCTTGCTAAAGACAATTCTCTGTTTAGTGATGCGGTCTTTCTATAATCGCACTGCCTTCCAGCTTCCGGGAGATGCTCGTGTGCGCATCTCGCTCGACACTGAGTTGTCTCTTATACGAGAGGATAGTTGGGATGGCAAAATCCGCGCTGGAGACAACTGGCGTCGCACAGACATTGGAATTGATCATCCATTTGACCAAGTTCCATCTGACGACAAGGAGCTCTTCAAGTATGATCAACGTCTCTCATTGTACTTCTCTTATGTTGACGTGCGTCAGATATGGGGTCCTCGAAGTCAAATTGCAGACACAATTCGGTCAGCAGCCTCCCAAGTGGGTGACGGACCTTGTGCAGTCGCATCTAGTGGAAGCTGTTCCTAAGTTCAGGTATGTTGCCGATTTCGTTTTTTTTGAAGTCTACGCTCACCTCACCGTATTAGTAAATTCATTCACGGCTGCGCCACTTTGCTCCCCAATCGCGTTGATCTCGTGCCATTCTGGCTCCCCCAAAGTGTGTTCCTAAACACTACAAGCTTTTACTTCCGCTGATTCAACACCTTTTCATCAGTGGACACTGATATTCTCAAACCTGACACAGGATATCTCACAGTCATTGAACGACCTGGAACATCATCTGCTACTCCGTCAAGATCCCCCACAGAACATCAGAGTTCTCCATCCAGTTCTACTCCCGATAATGCTTCCGTGACCTATTTAGAGCCCGTGTCAGAAGGAGAAGACGATGATGGAATGAACATGCCCGCCAAAGACGAAGACAAGCGTACAGGTCTCAGCAGCGATGATGTAAAGGCCGCCATTGCTTTCCGAGAGAAAATGTTGGAAGAACGACGCGAGGAAGACAAGCGGCAAGGGAAAGTTACTGATGCCAGTGGTAGCGGTGAACTCGGCCATGTGCATGCACCTGCAAGGAAAAGCCTCGATAGTCCTAGTGTCCAACCGCTGTCAATCAATCCGCTTACCTCGTCGTCCACGTTTGATGAGACTCTGTGGACGCGGCTTCATGACGAGCGAGCTGCGAGGGAACAGGCAAGGGATCGTATTTCCAATGATCGAGACGAGGAGGCGAACGGACTTGAAGAAGAATTACCCCCCACAGAAGACCGTATCTTGTCGAGAGACTGGTCAGCGCCTGTTGGCAAAAAAATTGCTGTCCCCGTTCGCATCGAACCCAAGGTATACTTCGCCGCCGAGCGAACATTCCTCGTACGTAAACTTTTCCTCTCGTCGTAAAGATTTCTGACAAACGCTTGACAGAAATGGATGAACACTGCAGTCTTCATCGGGACCATCGCGACAACTTTACTGAACTTTGTTCCTGCAGATGATCCTCGAGGCTTGATCAGCGCCGCGTTCTTTACTTTTTCAGCCCTTCTGGCTATCGCCTACTCCGTCGGAATCTTCGTCTACCGTTCTTACGGCCTTCGCGAACGGCATGCGGAGAGTTTGTACTATGACAAATATGGTCCAACCATCTTATGCTTCGTTTTGTTCCTCGCTTTGGCAACAAATATTGGGCTTCGAGCATCGGAGATGCTGTAATGGTTGGAGGTATCTTGGACAATTTATGGTTGTTATCTTTTGTTGACTTGTCCTCATGTATTGTCTACCTTGCTTTGGATCAAAATACATGTATAGTGAGACCGGATGAAGGTAATGCACTGTCATCAGTAGATATTTTTGTTGAGAAAGTGACAGTACCAAAGACTCGGCCTCGCCGCGAGCAGATCTTTTCCCTCTCGGAATCTCAAATGTCGAAAATCCTACAGAGCCTCTTTACGAAACATCACAGAAGGCACGTCACCCCTGTCAATTCTGACCGTGGTATGACTTGGGAATTCCGTGGCTTGCGGCACCCCCGTTCTTAATTGCTTCTCAAGAGATCTCAATGATGACCGGAGAACTGTTGATTCACCATTGACTCATGAGAAACTCAAAGGGGGATAGGTCTCATCGTTCTGCAGAGATCGTCTGTGGACTCCGTTTTAAGCAAATGGATCATACGTTATCATGAAGTCGTGAAGATCCGCAGGACTCGTCCAGCCAATCTTTGGACTATCATTTCAAGTGATGAGTTTGTATGGCCCTCGGTGAAGAAGTTGATTTGATTGTCCGAGCCGTTTTATGAAGAATGCAAGCGTTGTGCGTTTTGATTGGGTCCATTTATACCAGCTAGATCTTCAGCTGTAATAGTAAGTGCATGACAAGGAGCAAGATATGAAATCTTCAACTGTAACAGTAGGTGCATGACAGGAACAAGAAGTGAGCGCCCAAAGATGTTCATACATACTCAAGATTCCTTTTCCATCTATATATATAGTCCGTCAATCAGTAAGAATGGAAACAATATACGCAGACGCGTCCATAATCTATAATTGACTGTTATCTGTTGTGATCTTGACTTTGTGCTCAATGAAGGACACGTTGTGTGAAGTAAGACGAGAGCCCCTTGCGAACCTCACTCGGAATGGTGCACAGCAAGGTAGATAAAATTCTCCTCGGCCGAGTGTAACTCGAAACTCAGGAGTCCATGCTGGAACTATGCAGTTCCCGCCGGTTATACGACGCGCCTTTGCCGGTCTCGTGACATGCCCTTGTCCTTCACGTGAAGCAGTCCTAGCCACACTTGCTTTTTTCAATTGCAAGTTATCGTTACCATGTAAAAAGACAGTCGCTCATGGTTATTCATACTAAAAATCTGCACTCGACTGTTCTCATTCTTCTGACTTTGTCCTTGCGCCCCCCGCCGAGGTCGAATGCCGATGGCCACCGAGGCTGCGTTTCATCTTAACCTGTGCGCATCACGCGCCGGCCGAGTAGGCTATCGGCTACTTTCTCCCGGAACGACCGCTATAAACTCGCCAACGTCTCGATGGGCGGTTTCGCGTTCTTGTTCTACCTTTCGATTGCCGCTCTACTTCTCGCACTCGTTGGACTTGTTGAATTGTGTTGTTCATTTTCTCTCTCAACAACCCCAATGTGATTCTGAGTACTGTAGGTGTCTTTAAAGCTCTTGCTAGCCCCTTGCCATGCTAATTCAATGAACGAAGGATTTCAACGGAGTGTCCTTATTTGTCGTTACAGGCTTAATGTAGCGTGCCGCTTGGGCATATGATATATTGCCCCTCTCTCTTTTTGTGCCGTCTCTTTCCAAGTCGCGTTGTTTTGCTCGGGCAATCCATGAGCATACCAAGGAACAACAAGTCTATCAGTCGCAAGCTCTGAAGCCAGATATCACTGGATGAATTATTACAGGTTTGTACAGTATTGGTAAGTATGTTAACTTAAGATATTTCATTAAGGGTATAACAATGGCAAAGTTCCGTCCGCCTATAGGTATCGTAATCCACCTGCGAAATCTCCAGCAGTCGCTCCACCACAAACCCGCTCAGATCAACAGGAGATTGGGATCCCTCTCGCGTACGGTTTCTCTAAAATCGACAGCTACACCGCACAAATCACGCTGCTGCCAGATCGCCTCCATCACAACCCGTGTTTGCTTAAGATTACCCGTGCCATTGTCGAGGCGCTCAAGTCTACCCTTGCAGAAATCCCGTCGGCTGGCATCATCGGTCAAGCTTCCCGCCAAGCAAATCGGGAACACCAGAGCGCGGTCAACATCAGAGGGCGTCAATTTGTCCAGCAGCCGGACGATTGTTTCCACTGATTCTTGAATCTCTGCTACACCTGATAACGGGAATGAGACTGCTTGAAACTAGCGCGTGTTTGTATGTCAGGTACGTACCCGGGTTTGCCTTGCTCAAAATGGTGTGCAGGGAGAGCACGGCCGCCTCGCAGAACAATGTCGACACGATCTGGCGTGCTTCCTCGCTGGGGAACGGCGCGACGTGGGGATCCATGGCCTGTGTCTGCAGTCTGGGATCTAGTGGGGCTTGGTCTATGTCGCTCAGTCTTCCGGCAACTGTATGATGCTGGCGTAATCGCCGCTCGATATCGTCGCCCTCCCGAACGAGCTCCCGGAAACTTAACGTCCCGTTGCACTCTTCGTTGGCTTTCCAAGCGGCAAGGTTAGAGACCTCTGCCAAGGCAAGCATGGCTTCGTCGGGACACCCTGTCACCCTGTCCATTCGTAGTGAATGGAGGCCGTCAGTATCCCCGACAGCTGCCCAATAGCCCCCTCGCTCGCCAAGGAGACGCTTCAGCAATTCAAGGTATCTCGGTGGCCGCACACTACTGATGCTTGCAAATATGTCGAGCCACTAAAGCACTTGTTGACCACTACTGCACGCTGCTTTGGACAAGATGACTCACCAGTGTAAGCTTGACTAATAGTTGTGACGTGGGAGACATAGTGTGCAGATGAATGGCTGGATCTTCTTGACTCAGCAGGCCAGTTTGCGCCAGCCAATCGCACATGATGCAGAAGGCCGGTTGCCATTCTCCTAACTCGCCGGCCAGCTGGGAATAGCACACAAGATGGAGAGCAGCCATAGCCTCGTCCTCCGTGTAGCGGTTCCGCATCTGTTTTGCGGCGTTGAGCTGGAAAAATGCTTCTTTGTAGAAGTAGACGGCGTTTGTCAGTTCCGGATTAGGATTTGGCGCCTCGAGTCCCTGTGCGACGCGCGTTTGTGTGTAATGTAGATTAGCTAATGCACAGACTGCGTTGGATACCGCTCCCCGCGGGTCATGCAAGATCATCTACACGACACGTCCGATCGGTACTCAGTGATGGGTGGAAGAGAGAGGTATTTGTACGTACCGAATATGTCGCATTGGTGAAGGAGTTTCCCGCAAACATAAACTGGATCTTGCGTACGTGTTCAAAGTAGTAGATCACATGATCGCTTTGGACGGCATTTTGGCCAGTGATTGTCGGGACTGAAGCTGCGGTAGCAGGAATCAACGGCGACAAATCAAAGCCATAGCCGTGTGTTTCTTGGGAGGGAACTGATGATGGGAAGTCTACAGTTGATGAAGATGACGATATCGGAGTCCCTGACTGCGGGTAGAAAGGGTCTAATGTCAGTGAAGCTTCTGTAAAGAGCGGATCTATCTGCAGTTGGAATTCTTGATTAGAAATTCCCAAGACACAGAGTGAGTCATACAACACAGCACTTTTGTCAAGGTGTGAACATACCGTGGATGCCGGAGACATTGTGCTCTGCAGGGCCTGGACGGATATGTGGATGCTGTTCGTGGGCATATGGGTAGTAGTCAGGGTAAGGCGATGAGGAGGAAGTTGCGACATCAAGTGTGGGGAGGCGATGGTACGGATGGGAACGACTTGCACCTGGTGTTTGCATCATAGGCGTAGTAGTGTTTTGGTAGATATGAGGGGTGCGGGGCTGGCCGCGGATGAGGCCCGCACGGGTGAGCTGGGCTTTGATTTCGGCCTTGTATCGCTCGACCTCTTGCTTGTCCTACAACGAGATCTGAGCACAGGTATCTCTCATTCGATGAAAGGCGACGTACACGCATCCATTCTGGACGCCGCGGGCCCCAGCCGAGGCACTTTATTCGAAGACGTATGCAGGTCTTGCAAGAGTCGCCTTCGCGTTGCTCGTCGCATTTCTGGGTGAAAGATGTCATCAGGCACGTCCGTCACGGCAAAAGGATCAAAGCCCACTTTTCGTCGCAGCCGACACGTCCTGCGATGAAAGCTCAGGCGCGTAGGGCGAACGAGACGCGAGGACCTACCAGCAACCACCTTTGCTCGCGGACGGAACACGAGGCAGGTCGATTTGCGGCTGCCTTTTGGGGGAGGCGGGGTTGGTATCATCAGGAACAGGCACCATGGCAGCCAAAGATTGGTTGTGAGGAGAGGATGATCGACTTGGCCTGGGCGATACTTTCTGGCTTCTATGGGCCATTGGGGCGTAAGGAACGGATTTTACAGAGCAAGGACACAGAGCAAACTTTTTAAGAATACAGTCGGGCGAGTTTGTGGAACGACAAGACAAGAGCTAACGGGGAGGTAACAGGCACCCGATTCCGTGTATGAAGGGGAGTATCGATATAAATGGACACGAGTAGCGCACAGATGACGGTTACCAAGGAGGCGGAGGAGGAAACAGCGGAAAGACGACATTTCCTAAGTCTGATTTTCTCGCCCACAATCGGTGCAAGTAGCGTTCCTGTCCTTTGATCGACAGATTCCAACAAATCCAGTCTCGCTTCGCAGTCCACTCTCATCGGACCCTCTCTCCAGGCGACACGGGCCTCGATTGGCTCCGTCAATCACCCACTTCCATCATCCCACAATCCCAGCTGGTTCCCCACTATTCTTTCCGTTATGTAACTTGCGGACAGCTCGCATCTCCGACACACGACCAGCCATATACAGCATGTGCTTCCATTGGTGCTTCTGTGCTTTTCTCGACACAATCCCACACAGCTCGTCGTGCGGTTGCAGTCCTGCTCAGGTGGCGTTGCCATACAAGCTTCCGATACAATTGGAATTCGTTGCTGGCGTGTGACGTATTGTACAGGCCACTCATAGAGTACATGTTAGGAAGGAAGTGTGGTACCGGAGCATGTAGTAGAGCGTAACGCAGAACAAGAAATACAACGAGCCGCAACCCTTTTTTTTAAAAAAAAAACATATACAATAAAGCTCGCAAAAAATTTAAACAAGAAGTATCCTTGCACTAGTAAGCTCGCTTTGCCAATTCACCATCGTCGAGCTGCGCTGTCGTCGAGCCACATCCCGCTGCTCCCATATTCGGTGGAGCAGCTGGCGGATCGAGCCCCCGTTACCAGCACCATCGCCTTCGCGATCCAACAGACTTCGAATCAGCTCACGGTGGTCTGGCTGTTCGGCAAAGGCACCGCAGAGAAAGAACCCAAATACGGTATTGCGCACAATGGACCGCGACATCGACTGTCCGTTCACTTCTGTCATGCACGATGGAGCGCAGTTGAGGAGCCGCATGCAGTTGATTGTGTCTTCCACGCTATTTTTGATCTCTTGCACATGAGGATGGTCTCCAGACACCACGACTTGGAGGTAGAGGCGGGCAGATGCACGGAAGATTTCAGAGGCCAGAACTCGGCAGCCGTTTATGTCACTTGTATAATACGGCGGGGAGGCGGGTGGTTGGAGATATTCTTCGATCACTGCTGCCTTCTTGACTAGAGCGGGAATACTGAGCGACTCGTTTTTTACGTGCCGCTGTTTCCAGCAGAATAGATTAGATGTTTCTGCTAGAGCCCAGACAACTTGATTGTGGCAGCCCATGGGCGACATCATGGAAGACGAGTCGTCTGCGCCAAGCTCCTCTATCTTGGACTGCAGAGGATTGAACAACGTCCGAATGGCTTCGAGGAAATGAGGTTCTCGTTGTGTGGTAACAGACGCCAGCACGTCGAACCAAATTGACGTCTTGATGATGAAGACATCTTTCGGTGTACATCTCATCAGAGCTTCCGCCGGACTTTGGTACCTCGAGAACAAATAGTCGACATAGCGGTACGACGTCGCGAGCCACCATTCCCAATTCCCACCCCCGCCATCAAAAAGACAGGCGGAGATGACGTGAAGGGCCGCCATGGCATCATCAGACGAGTATTCTTGATGATTAAGGAGGCCCTGTATCTCCGTCAGTCGGCGCTGAGTTTCGGCGCTTCCAAACGCAAGTGCATCAGGGTTCTGGAATCGCTGCCAGTGGACGGACGAAAGGAGACTTGCGGCCTCCCTGGAACGTGTATGGGACATGACAATCTCGCAAATGAGATCCCGCATGGCAGTATCCGCAAACAGATACTGCGCTTTTACGACACGCTCTCGATAATGGGTTAACATTGAATCGACGAGATGCGTGGCTGTTTGCTCGGGATTTCGAGCGTAGTAGGGGAAGGGGTCGTAGTCAACCATCATTTCTTCAGCGGGTATGATCAAGTGGTATAACGGACTAAAAGAGCTTGTTAAAGCTGGAGATGTCACGGCAATCGCTAAGAACAGATATTTGAGTACTATATATTACACTGAAATTTACAACATATTCTTACATAAATTATTATCGACAATAGGGGATAGTTGGTATGGAGAAGTGTCGTTAACAGATCCCTGAGAGAAGGGCGAATGGTCTCTAGGAGTAAAATCGACGTTGTAAAAGTCTAAAACTTGTAAGTATTGAAATTCGAAAAGAGTCAACGACGGTGACCAACTTGATGAAATCGCGTAATCATGACCGGTGCTATATGGGTCATCCCTGATGCTCGAACTTAAATGATGAGGCCGAGAGTTGTCCGTGAGGGACAGAGTCGGCGTCGAAGGACTGTCCGACGACTCGCTATACTGCTCTGTTCTGAGATGGAGGGTAGGGCTATCAGCCTCAGCCCCACGAGGGCCAGTGCCAGAATGACCTTTGATCATTCCTTGACTGGCGAGGAATATTTTAATCCTCTCCCGGAGTTCAGCGACATTGCGGCTTTCCTGTGTGGCGCACAACCGTCAGACAACTTTTCAAGCGCGAACACGAGCCGCATCCCCTACCCTCAGCCATTCAGGGCGCTTCGCACCGAAACCCAGGCACTCGAGTCTGAGGCGGGTGCAGGTCATGCACCGACCATGCATGTCGGGTTGCTCATCACATTTCTGAGTAAGCACGAGGTCGTGAGATAACGAGTGGGTGTTATGTAGGCGCTCGGCGCTCAACGAACCTTTCTACGAATCCTACACGTATAGCAACCCGACTTGGCACGAATAGCGCCCTTCTGCTTGGGGGCGCCTCGCTTGGAGGTTGGGGTCTTGATAACAGGCATGACAATAGAACGTTGGAAAAGGTAGTAGTACAAGATCACAGTAAGAGATACAGCAAGGACAACGGTGGGGACTAGGCTGGGACTAAGTTCGTAAGGGCAGGAGGACAACAAAAGGCACAAGCCCAACAGCCATCGAGAGGGTATAAGTACAGATAGATCGTCGAATATGACTGGACGAGTTCGGGAAGGTATAGAGTGGGAAACACGCCTGATGGCCGTAAATTTCTTTGAAGGGACGACAGCCGGGTCTCCGGGGTCCAGGACTGTGGTCGCACATAACCCCGCACCGATATTACCGCATTTAGCGCGACTGGAGAGAACTCTATCGCCACGAGGTAGATCTAATACAATTGCCTCCCGACCCCAGCTCTGTCAGACATCCGTGACCCTGCAACTGCGCCACATAAGCAGCCTGCCTCGCTGCAGTCCTGCAGAGTGTTTACAGCCCAAACGCTCGAACAAACTTTGCCTTTTGAACAATACCGCCGACTTCGGGATCTTTGTTCGCTGATTTGCTTCCGTTTGCCACACCCTTTGTGATTCGGCTTCTCATGTAGTTTCCGAACACACCAGAACCAGTCAATGTGCTCACACGCGATGGGCGGAAATGAAGCCGAACGAAGGAGAAAAGGAAGCACAAGACCGCAGACATAGCAAGTCGATCGCACTAGCCTGCGCAGAACGGCCCACACAATCAGCATATGGTCCACATTGTTACATTGACTATAAGAGGGGAAGTGACATGGCTACAATGACAAGAATGGCATCCGAGAAAGATATCTGAAGTTCGCGGGAAAGAATCATCATATGATGGTGGAGGACAGACTGAGAGAATACAGCTTTTGGTATAAGCAAAACATTTGAATTTAGGGTCGTCCTAGGACACCCTCTTCGGAAATTACCCCATCTCCGGGCGTACGGATCCCTTTGGATTCAATACCATGTCTTGGTGGACGGGATTCAACGCTCCGTGAAGAAGACATCTCAAGTGGAAACTCCGGATCGTCGGGCGATTAGGGCACGTATTGACCCTAACCACTTGATCTCATCTTCTTCACTGGGTGCGCAAAGTAGCAGAGTCCGTTTGGTGGTGACGATCTTGAACGTGTGGGCACACTGGGGCGCATCAGCTTCAGACGAAGGAGATACCGATATAAGACTCGTAGGATTACGATTGGAAGGAAGATCAAATTCCAATGCATCCACAATCTGCGACAGGGAGAATTGCCGGTGAGGTCTGGTGTCCTGGACGATACATTAGTCAATTGAGCTGACAGTAAAGAGTCGGGCAACATACCATATGACTACCAGAGTAGACCAGTTTTTCTTCAGATAGGATGAACCACCGTTTCCGCCAATTGCGGCGCTTTGAGCCGCACTTCATAAGATAACCAGAGAGAACGACCTTTGATGAGGGATCTCTTGTAATCGTTCCTTGTGGCTTAGAGGGCGATGACGGTGGACGCTGTCTATCCTGGGGCGAAACTGAGAATATGCGCTGTCTACTGGGTGATGCATCTTCTGAATCGGACGACGTGACGTTGTAGACACGCGCGCTGTTAGTAGGGGATGAAGGAATAATTGGAGGAATAAGGTTCGACGCGGATTGTTGAGTTGGAGTGGGAATGGCGATGGGTGTCGATGCAGAGTTTTGGGTCGAGGTGCCAGTCAGAGCTAGCCTTGCATCTTCGATAGCCTGAACCCATTCTTGTACCTCCCCGGGCGTATGGGCTTGCAAATAGAACGTCCTAACGGGAGAGACAAGCCCAAACGTGTTCTCATGCCGCTTTAGAGTCACTTGTGTACATGAATGAACGTCAGACAGCTCGAGAAGTTTGAGGAGCTGATATTCGGCGGAATTCTTGTAGTACGCCAGATGGGCAGGGCGTAACACGAACCACCGCTTCTTCCATGTCTACAAAGGACGTGAGTATGAGTAGTGTATCGTGTACAGCCTCACTCTCACCTTTCGTCGCTCACCCTTCTTCCACAGATACCCAGATTTAATCACACTTTCTTCCAAATTTTGACGCTGTGCCCGGATATCAGCAGACTTCCAGCCATCCTCTTCTTCATCTTCCTCTGAATCCTCCCCACTCCCGGACCTGTGTTCGGCGATGGATGAAAGTGGAGGCATAGATGGACCAGGATGCAGGTTGCTACTCAGTCCCTGAACTGACGAAGCCATGAGGCTAGGTGTCTGAATGGAGTCTGAGTCTGACTCCGTAGTCGATATCGGCGCATCGGTCGACACTGTGGGGGGCTAACGAGGACCACATCAGGCTATGATAGAGCATGAGTTGATCGAGGCCCGACTGACCTTGGCGCTCCTAGCCACCGAATGCACAGAGAGCTTTCGATGAATTTCTTGAGGTGAGGGCGGGGCGACAGAGGGCATAGTCATCGCAGAGAGCGACGACGAGATCGCTTATTCGAGAAAAGTGGTCGCAGTAGTGGTGTAAGTTTGTTCAACTTCACTCAGACAGGTCAATTATATCACCGCGGGTGGCCATTCTGTGACAAACTGGCCCATGGCACGTTCGTCATTTGTCACTTGCCGTTCCTTGTACTTGGATCCAGCCTATTGTGAGATTATTCTAGACTATTTACACGTTCCCCAGGAGACCATACATTGGAGGATGGAATATACTCGAAAATACATACTGTATAGTTAGTATTTGTACTGAGAAAAGTTGCCAGACAATTGACAACATTATATTGTCAGGCAAAATTAGCGCTCTGGTGGCGCCCACAATGCTAGAGAGCAACCCACACATGAAGAGCTACGGAAGGGTCCAGGCCAAGTATCAACTCAGCGAACATGTCTATTTGAGCGGAGATTTATCGATTAACATCGTTGAGCGTCCTTCATCGATCATCCTGCATTCATCACATTCATCATGAGCAAAGCAAAATTCGAGAAAGCCGCCCAGATCATCCAGAGCCTACCGAAGGATGGTCCAATCAAGCCCACCACGGAAGATCAACTCTATGTACGCTAATCAGTCCACAATCTCTGCTTCAGGATGGTGTTGATCTATCTTTTCCTTGACAGTTCTACAAGTATTATAAACAAGGTAACTATCATATTGTCTGGATGGGTACAGAAAGGTGAAAAGAGCGTAGCGACGGTGGGAGACAACGGTACTGTTCGCCCTGGACTCTTGGATTTCACGGGCAAGGCAAAATGGTCGATTATCTTATCTATTGTATTGATACGAGAATATTGACTCCGATCATACTTCTTTAGGGATGCATGGACAGAGGTCAAGGGCACCTCCGCAGAGGAGGCATATACTAAATATGTTGAAAGGTTGTTGGAGGAAAGTCTCTTTGTTATCTCCTCTTGTTCTTACTCTTAATTGTCGTACAGATTCTCGACAAGGTCGGCGACGAAGAATGCAAGAAGTACATTGCTGAAATTGAGGCTGCCTAATGTACCTTCTTCACGATGTTTCTCTAAAATTCGGTAAATGAATGCAAGAATGTAAGAATGTTCTATTATTTCCGCTCAGCGCACAGCAATGGCTCAGCAGTATTTGTTCATCAGTAAGTAACCTCATTCTTCGGCTGTGGGATGATTATGTTTGTGCGCGCTTAACGGCCATTCGACTTCCTGGGCGTTTGGTTGCGAGACCCTGGCCACCCCGGGGATTCGTGATACATGTGCTTCTATTAGCCCCACGGAGTCTGTGTTCGGCATTATTATGTTGTTCGTGATCACAAAGCAATCACTTGCTTCAGCTAAGTTGGTTGCAACTATCTGTTTCAAATACCAATAAGGATCGACACGGTTGTCCTTGTTCAAGATCTTATAATAGGAGACAATTGGCAATTGAAGACTTATTCCCAAAGAGGCAAATTCTGGCGTCGAAGACTGTCCAGACCAATCTTCTCAACGTGTTCATAGCATTGGGTGTCTCTTGAATGCACAGCATGTAACCTGTTACTTTCCCTTTCACTCACTATAACGTCTGGGTCATAATCCAGATGGATTGAAACTCAGCGATCCTGTGCACTCAGAAAAACGGAAGTACTTAGTAACGCTAAGTTTTTGCCCGACGAGTGCGTTGTCCTTGCTATCATCTTCGGCTTGCTGCTTCGGCAGGCATCCCGATATTCACCACATTTCCTATGTTGAATTCAATCTAACTAAATTGGCGTCCTCCATGATCAGGCCTTCGAACAGTCTTTCAGAATCCGAGACATCTGGATGGGGATTAATTGTACCTGGGAATCGGGTCGCTTCGCTGGTATCACATAGGTTTGACTTTCCCTCGACTCGCTCATCTGACCTCGCTTGAAAGACGAGGCAGATGCTACTGGTCTGTTGCCATTCTTCAAACTGATTTAACGGCTATAGGCGATTTTCTCGTTGAGATAATTGAGGAGTCGTGTCACTTTTCGAATTCAGGCATCATGGATGCGAATGGACGCTGCACAGCTAATCGTGTAAGATACGACTTAGAGGACTGACGTCTAGTGGCCTCGAGCTCTGCCTCTCTAGATTTTCCAAAGGACTTTCGGGGAGCATCAGAAGAACAATCCTATAATTATTACTGCACAGTAAGGCCATCCTATGTACTCGTGGCAATGCCGAGGAGAAAACCGTCAAACAAGGTTAGAATTCTGTCGTTGTCTGAAGATCACATGCATGACGGCTTCTGACAGGGATGAGAGCGCGATCAAACGGCCAGGGAAGTTGGCCGCAAGTTGGCCGGATTGTGTTACCATTCATGGATTGCATGTTGCTCGAAGCCTCTGGACAAATTTTACTGGTGTGAAAAGAAAAGATGTAAGCATCTATATATCCTACTTGAATGATATCAGGTCAAATCAAAATGATACTTAGGCATTTTCGATTGATGATTCTGAAGGAATAACCTGAGCCAGAGAAATCAGAGAGAAAGATATACTGATAACGTATGTGAATTCAGGGATGCACCACAAGTACATATATCATGATGATCATGGATCGTAAAGAGGCCCATGACATCAGTTCATGATGACAACCTTTCGTTATCAGGATTCGCCACAAACAGAGTTGCCCGGGGTATCAGACCATATTGGACAGGCTGCACAATACCTCGTTGTTTTGGATGCAGTTGTATCTGGGACATGGACTCCGAGTCTGAGTACCCACGTCGTTCAGACTCTGGGGCCCTCCCGTATTCCGGGCAGAAAGTCGGAGGATAGACGATAGGAACATCCGATGATGTTGAGTCCGCCGACTGGTGATGATGACCTTGATGAGAATATGTTTCAACATAAGTCATTGACGTAAAGGATTGCTCAGGGTCCGTAGCAACGCTACGTGCCTCATGCAACCATGTTCTCGGACGAAGAGCGATGGATAAGTCGGTTGTTGAAGTGCTCGCCGCGTGCCGGCTGTCGGATCGCATTAGATGAGCGACGTCCATGGTCCGAGCCATCTTCTCGATCGCTTCCGTGTCGGCGGTTCTCACAGAAGATTGAGATTTGCTGTGATTTCCCTGTAGCATCAAAACGTGCCCCGTCACTCTATTCAAAGGTCTTGTTTCATCAGAGGAGTCTGCTGGTTGTCTATCTATCGGTCCAGTGCGCGTACCCTCTTGTATGGCGTCCAGGCGCGGGGGAGGGTTCGGATCTCTGAAATGAAACGTATTTTTTGACGCGTTGCTTGATTGACGATCCAGAAAACCTGTCTTTGCAAACCGGGACCACCAGGAGTCACTACGTTTTACAAAGTTGGAAGTGCCGACGGTGGATGACAAGGAAAGTAAAGATTTCGGAGGAAGGTCGAAAGAGGTATGTGATGCAATGCTCGAAATGGTAGCAAACGGGTTGTTTTGTGATGTAGCATGCGAGGAAACTGAGACACAGTTCGAGGTCTCGTTAAGAGTGTTGTGTGACAGGCTTTCAGTCAGCGGGTTGAGGACATCTCGGTCTTGCGATACAGGAAGAATTGTTCTGAGTGAAGACGGCTGGTGGGGCGTAGGATGATGATATGTTTGGTTCGTCACACGTCCGCGTTCATCATGATCATCGTCAACGTTTTCTTGGAGCGGATCAGCAAACGGGTCATGGTAACTCTTTTGGTTTGTGTAACTCCGCTGACTCCTCTCATGTAGCCGAGGAGTTTCCACACGGGCAACTTCTCCTTCTATGGTTTGAACAGCATCATCTACAGAAGTATCATGTTTCTCTCTCCACGAAATGTTTCCCATACTGCCAGCGAGACTGGGCTCGCGGCTACTCTTCAGGGAGGGTATAAGACTTCTCAAAGACCATGCACGATTCACAGTGCCTTCCTGATTCCCGTTGCTGTGATACAGAGTAAAATCGCTCGTGTCCTCATCGGCAAGCATGTCCTTTCTCGGGGTGACATGCTTCGGAATCCTTGTCCCAAAGCCGAAGGTTACTGCTAGCTCAGCAGTATCGAAGACGTCAAAATCCCATCTATGGTGACTTCTGAATGTTCGCCCATGATAAGAACCAGCAGCAGGAATACTACCAGCCAGATGTTCGCTTTCGTCATCGTAATAATCAACGGTTTCCCCAAGAGCTCGGAAGTGCCGGCCACCATCCGCACGTCGTTGCCGCCGCTTGATGTAGTATACAATGGCAACAGCGACCACCATAAAGCTGAGCAGACCCAACGCAGAACCGACAGCAATCCCAATGATCTCGAGCTTGGAGTCTTGATTCGCACCATCGGTATTTCCTCCCGCAGGGTCACCAGAATTCGGACCGGTTGTTTTGGTAGGAGACGCGGCAGAGGAGCTATGCTGAGACGATGACCCAGTTGGCTCTGATTGTTTAGGAATCCGCGAAGGGTCCGCGAAGGTTTGAGTCGGAACGGACGGATTAGAAGGCGGTGTGAAGACGGATTCAAAAGCACCGGTGTTGGTATTAAAGATACGCATGGTAATCGGTGATGGCTTATCGTTCCCGTAACCTTGTAGAGTATATTTCGGCTCAATTATCAAGACCGACAGCAGAAACGCGTACCAAAAGAGAAAATGACTTGGTTCCCTGACGACACAGCAAGATGGTCCCGCAGTGGACCGAGTTGTGATAGTGCTTCAACCTGCGTCCAAACCATGGGATCTCGGGAGGTGTCAAGAATCCATCCATCCTCAAAATTGGTCTGTAGGGAAGCATCACTTCCACCGTGAATTAGTACTCGACCGTTCGAAATCGTTGTGGCTGCAAATGCCCTACGCGGAGAAGGGAGAGATACATTAGAGACACTAGCCATTGACCAAAAGGACGAGGGCTGAGAATTATCGAGCGTCCAGATTGTTGAAAATTGTGACAATCCGGCTGACGCCTGGCTATAGCCCCCCAAAACCAGTATACGTTCATCTGATAGGACTACCGATGCGTGACCGGTGATACCTAAGGGCGCATTGTCGGATGGAAGAAGGGCAAATGAAGGTTTAATGGGATCGAAGATGTAATTTTCGGAGAAAGCAATGCCAGAATTATCTGCCCTTTCCCCTCCGATGATATAGACATTGCCTACATTCGTGGCAGTCGCTGAGTGATGGACGCGTCGCATGGGTTCGCCGGCCCAAGCAACGGGTGCTGGTATCCAAGGTTCCAATAGGTTGTGCAAATCGACCAAGTAGGCGGAATCGGCAGCGCCGGTAAGAGCAGTAGGCGAGCTGGGATCAGGTTCTCCGCCAAAAAGGAGTAAATGTGTGCTGTCGAAAGCTGAAAGCGTGTGCCATGAAAGAGCAGGACTTGTTGCACTGGACGGATACGAAGACGCGTTACTAAGAAGTTGCCATGGTGGCGACGAAACGGTAAACGAAGAAGAAAGCGATAAGCATAGGATGTCATGATTATTCGGTGCGGAAGTGTACCCATAAGAGTTGTACTGGTCGGTTTTGCCACCATGAACGAACAACACATTGTTGATTACGACCGCAGCCTGACCCCACCTAGTCAAGTATAGTGAGAATTTTTTTTTTAAAAAAAAAAAACTCCGAACTGGTGCACCTGGGCACAGGTTCGTAAGAAATGACTGTGGCGATAGTGAGGCAAGCAAAATATAGTCGGTACAGAGGTCTCGCGGTCATGATCGGATTTGGATTGAGTGTAATAGATGGTTATAGATAGTTAAACCTAGGTAGCGTTATAGTGAGCAGGATACATCAAAGTCGTAATGTGGGTCGTAAAGGAATTATACGAAAGTTCAATTCATCGCCGCCCGGAAAGGTACTTTCACACGTACGTCTATTCTTAGAATATTCCAACTTGGGATGGAATTCGGAGAAAAGATGCGATCTCAAGAATTTTTCGAGGAAGAAACAAACTCATTCCGGGTTTTCAGAATCTTTCAGCACAGCTCCAGAGCTTGAAGCATTGTGCTTTATCCGTGTACTTCGAAGGCTGAATCTCCAGCGAGTTACTTCAAAACAGAATTGTAACAGTTCTACGTGCTTGGTAGTGCCTCTCATTGAATGTTAATTTGTATCACCCACACTCTCTCCTAACTCCAGTTTCGGCCTGGGATGTCATCTTGGCTCAAGAAACTTGTGCTTAGACTGCAGCAGTATTCGACGCCGCACTCCCACCACTCAAATGCATTTGAAACTTCAATCATGCCCGATTACTGCTTTTCGCTGTTCTCGGCCCACTGTAGTCTGGTTATTCTACGTGTACATCAGGCATAGTCGATCCTACATCCTATTGTCGTATAAGGTACCAATGTACAGAAGTCTATTGAATAGACTTTCCTACAAGACAAACCACAAGGTCCAGATGCTGATATCCAATCTATCCTTGGAACAGACCCTGAATGTGTAAAGATCATCCTGCTAGCAACGTGGGGCACGATGTCCAGATGTGCAGCGCGAATGATTTCAACCACCTCTTGTTAAGACAGAATATTATGCTGTGATCGATTCAACCTTAGAAGCAAGTACGTCTGCGATTTCGAATCATGACACCTATGTTCCCTTAATATGGGCCTGGATATATTTCCCCTTGCTCTATGCTGTAGCAGATGTTCTAGAGGTTACTGACCCGACTTGAAGATATGAGCCACTTTAATTTAGACTACTTAGGAAGGCATATCGTAGAATGCCCTCTAAAGCCTGGCTCCTTGACCTCCAGAGGTTTCATTAAAACTAGTTACTGTATCACAGGGATAGCAGATGACACAAAACAACCTTGAAAATGACCAACTTGGATGATGTTCTTGGATACCTTCAGTATATTCTATCAGTAGCCTGAAGTCGAATGACATCGACCTTATCAGCATCCCTAATGCCATACAATTAACCTGCGACGTGAGGACAAGAGATCGACACCGTTCGATACAGACAATAGGAATTGTCATCTAGAAAACAAACGATGGGAAATATTCCTCCGTTTCTGGCCAAAGTATCTTATCATTCTTGCGCCGACAACCGCTTACTCGTAAAGATAAGGCCCCTAACACTTCCAGGGTCTTCATATACGATATCATGGACACATCGAAGTTCTGGGATGACTTCCGATAACGGCTTCCGAGGAGTGAAGCTTGTAGCGAGGATTTCACGCGGTCCAGGGTCACTATGACTATACTCAAAAATCAGTGAAGTTACCGTACATCTGAGGGGATGTGCACTTGGCATCCAGGACGTATCAATGTTGATTTTTGGATGCGAACTTCGATTACAAGCGTTTGCAAGATCTAGAAGGGTTCTAACGAAGCAAGCTGCGGGATGAAATCCTGAAGAAATAGCGCTCCTTGTCGGCAACCCCATCGAAGATAGCAGAATGGCTGGCAACGGAGTCAAGCGTGGCAATATCATACTTAATGTAACACGTTGACCACGAAGCTTTTGAAGCCTCATTGATCCTCATCAATGGTTCCCTGGACAATTTCAGGGCGACCTTGACAGAAAAAGCTTTACATGAAGATTGGAATCTGTTCACCTTTCTGTCTAGAACTTAAAGCAAGAAGCTGCGCAGGTGATAGACAGCGCTGGATAAAGGCAAAGAGGGCTGTAAGGCGCATCTACTCATCGAGGAAGAAGAAAAGAGCAATTGAAACAAATGGGTGGTTAAAAGTTGGGCCATGTGCTATTGACCGGAGTCTCCGGTTCACAACCTACCTCGGTTGAGATCTACGGCGCCATTCCTGGAGATCATCTGTCCCTCGATCCATCAATTCAATCAATTCAGTAAGCCGATCACTGTGAGCACCCTTTTTGTAGCTGCATGTGGTGGGTCTTCTCTTGTCACATCTTCTATCTGTAGGCTGGGCACGAGGCGCCCAATCTCAGCAGCTCCTGAAAAGGAATTGCTATCAAGGCCCTGATATGGCTTGATACTATATAGATCACTGTACATATAAGTCATGACCTCGAAAATGGGGCGAATGACCTTTGTCGTCCCCGCGACTCCATTGTTGATCTCCCTGTCGTCATAAATGTGCACCAAGGATACATATGCGTTCCTCGGACTATCCCCCGATGCAAGTATGACCGATATCAAACAGGCTTACAAGCAAATGGTGTGGCAGGGTTTGCATCCTCGGCACGAAGCTCAGCTCACGCCTTTTTAGGCCCTTAAGTGGCACCCCGATAGACATCAAAAAGAAGACGACAAAGAGCATGCAAAAAGTGTGTTTGGCGAAGTGAGTCTCGACATACTCTCTATACGATAGTATCTGACATCGATATTCTCTAAGATAACCACTGCATACCAAACGCTGCTTCATGACTCGGATCGTCCTCTGACTGCGGTCGGAGCCAAATTACGGTCGCGAATTCCAACTCCCATGCCGAGTCTTGCAACGAGTGAAGATTCCCCAAGAAGTGTTTCTACAGCCGGCTCTTCGCACTCACCATCCTACATCCATAACAAAGGTTCTGAGACCACAACTCCGTCGAGTTTTAGTGGCAGTTTTGAGGCTCGTAATGGCTACGACGTACCTACCGGAAGTGAATTTGTCTTTTTAGCCACTAGCAATCCTCATCTACATGGTAATCACTGGAAGCCTGCGATAAACACTCAAACTCACCAGCTGCCGCCGTATCTTCCGACCGGACTAGTTCGTCATACTCATACTGCCCATAGCGCCAGAGCGGAGTAAATGCATGCCACATGATATATTTTAACGTGTGGCTGATCAGCTTCCTATGCAGTGTATTACCGTCATGGGCACGACTTGCCATTCCCATACGCCACCTTGACGAGAACTTTCAGATACTGAAGTCAGGTCCTCCTCTTCAACCGCTCAGTATTGGAGGGTACGGGGAATGGACATATTCACTTCCATTGACGCTCGAAGATCTGTTTAGCGGTAAACATTGCCAGTTCTGTCTTGTTCGTCATTTCCTATCGGGGTGTGCGAAGAACGTGATCATCGAAATCGATGTTCCTTCGGGATGTCGTTCCGGCACGAGAATCATATGTCGGGAAGTTGGAAATGAGTTGCCAGATGGAACCCTTCAAGATGTTGTGTTTGTCATCGAGGAGGTGTATCACCCCCACTTTTCACGGATCGAGGATGATTTGTATCTGGACATCAACATCTCATGGAGTAATTCTTTGGCGCAACGTCCCAAAAAGGTTAAGATTGATGGGATAGATGGGAAGGAAATTGTTGTTTCTATAGATTACATGCGGCACAGGATGTTGAAAGGTGAGCTCTATGTTAAAGGGGCTGGTATGCCAATTCGAGATAGGGGTAGAGTCATTGGAAGGAGTGATCTCGTTATCCGGTTTGGATTCCAACCCCTCCTAGGGCTTCTGCTTTCGTTTACGGGTCGCACTTATTGCAGATGGGAAATCCAGACTCCGTCAACGAGAATACGACATTTTCTGGGTCGTTTCTTGCATCTGAGAACGAGAAGTTGACAGCATATCTAGGCGCTAGAAACATTCTGTCCATCGCCAGGACAATTGAAATGCAGAAAGAATATTGGCACAAAACATGGATAAATGTAACGAGACCAATGAAAGAGCTTAAAGGTCATGCCCCACGCACCTGAAGAGGGATCTGAATGGAATCAAGCTGAACCTTCCATGACGATGATTCACCTACAGGTGAGCTGTCAAAGTATTCTTACCTAGAGGGAACACCCCTAAAACAACGATTGATCTTTAGATAAATTGTGACTTCACTATAGATTTGAATATAGAGTTGAGCTATTTTCATCATGCTTTGTGCTCAATACATGCCCCTATACATTCAATGAGCTTACATGAGTTGCAAAGCGGTGATTGATCTTGTTTTGGTGTGGTACTTTCGGCATCAATACTCTCAACACCCACCTGACGGAGTACTCGAAATGTCACCGAAGAACACTTCTCGAGAACTTCTTGATGATACCTGTCTTCTGAGGTAGTGTGTTAATGGCGTCGTTACGCGCTAGCATTTTCGAGAGAAACTCGGCGGCCATTTCCTCGCATAGGATATAACAGCATCCCTGTAGCAGATACCAATGAGTACATTGCTTTATTCTGCCATGTACTTGAATTGGAGGCCCAGGCCTACCATGAACAGGATTGATAGTGTGAGTTTCCTACTTATTGTAAACATATTGAGTTCCTACAACTCTGAAGCATGCCCGGGTGGGAGGCCATACTCACTTAGTTCTGTACATCAATACAGGGTGGAAGACAGGGATTTGGGGTCGGTTTGTCATTCAGTAATAACCTGGTATAGCCGAAAAATATAAACAGTAACAACAAAACGTGACAATCAACATTAATTGGGTATCAATCAAAACAGGCTTTGAATCTCATTTGATATCTAAGACTGGACTCAGAGATCTCCCAATGCAACCTCTACTTGGTGTTGGATCTGACTTGGCCTGGACGTTGTGTAGATTCCGGACTTGGCAACTTTGTGAAGATTAAGCATAAGGCGCGACACCATCATGCTGGACATGCTGTAACCTCACTTAGCTGGAAAATCAATGACTTAGAACTTCTGAGTATAGACCAATGGATTTGAGAAACTAGAGAGCCCTCCATGCATGGAAGGCTACATAACATACATCAAACCCTACTTACAAGGTCAATTGATAAGCATACACCACAGAACTGAATTTACACCAGGGAAAACAAAGGAGCAGAGTGCTAAGGGCTCACATAGAATGTCAATTATATTTGCCAGGTTTACAAGTGCAATCATGCTAGACAAGAAAATTCAACTCTTAGATATACATATCATAGGGACTTGCATATAGTTGTAGTACAAAACACAAGAGATCTCAGTCTTCAGAAAAGAACTCTTTTGTCAACCTGTAGTACAAAATGTAAGAGGTCTCTACAAGTTATAGGTAAGTTGATAAGAGGGATTTTCATATTTGGACACAACCCAAATGCCATCAGCCCATGCTGAACAAGGGTGCAGGTATAGCAACAGTCAGTGGGATAAGTACTTTGGCTGTCTGATGGATTTGGCAAAGATGGCAAGTCAAATATACTAAACAATGTTGGCACTGACTTGGAGCTACCAAAATTGTTCCAATAGTGCTACCTAGTAGCAAATAGTCCTCTATGGCCAAGGTCATTATGTATAGCACTAATAGGACTAATTTATTGCTGAGCACTGTTACCAACATCTCTGACTACTGTTACCAACATCTCCAACTATCCCATCTTATGTAGCACCTGACCAGGCTACAGCATGGAACTTAGTATTTTCTTAATTCTGTTTTTGTATG
This sequence comes from Termitomyces sp. DKA19, assembly GCA_018851325.1. NCBI lineage: Eukaryota > Fungi > Basidiomycota > Agaricomycetes > Agaricales > Lyophyllaceae > Termitomyces > Termitomyces sp. DKA19. Next base: position 1,788 of record JABCKS010024900.1, on the reverse strand, counting down.
TAATGCACAAGTTATGTGACTCATCATATGTGGTCTAGCCCTCAGGTTTGGAAGGATATAGCCATTTACAGAGGACTTTAACATGCATGAGACCTATTGATCACAAGCTCTTTCACATGAAGCCTAGCCTTTGAGTTTAGAAGCATTAGCAACAATCACTAGTGACACCACTTAGCAACACTAGAACTTTGCTTTCCTTGACACATCTACAGAGAAACACATTCACCTTCTATTTCTATTGTCTATCTGAAATGGTAACAAACATATATAATCAGCATCTACATTTTTTTTATAGATCTTGACATTGAGTATGTACATTTTCTTGACACTTATTATGTAGATTTTCTTGACATCATATACATATAACTTTGACCCTTAGTAACTATACTGACACTTAGTATACATTCTTGACATTTGGCAGATGCCATATTTTAACACTAATAAACATAATGGCAAACTACCTTTCCTTTTTGAATACTATACCTATAAGTAGTATAAATACCCTTTGTACATACTTGATCTAACAATGAAGAAGTATTCTCCAGCTACTAGGCTTCAGATCTCTCTTTTAGTCACCTTTGTCATTGTTAATGGCTTAGTAACAAGCTTTAGCAACTTAGCTCTGTGATGGTGTGGATACTACTTTAGAGTACTCTTTCAATTTTAGTCTTAGTGATGCTAATGACTGTGGCTAGTGACTAGTATTGTGTTTTTGTTCCCTTCTATTTATACCAACTTTGCTTACTCCTTTTTTACCATCTTTTCTTTGTTACTAGGTCTTTATTGACCTTGACAATTTATCCACTAGCATTCTTCCTCATGGTAACTTTTTAGTGACTTTTCTGTCTTCATCTCTTTCCTCCTTTATTTTTCCATTATCTTAGTAACCCTTCACTTTTATTCTTACTAACCCCCTTTCATTCACTAGGTCTTTACCACCCTTAGTAATTCACTTCCTCTTTTAGCAATCTTTGCTAGCAATCTTTTTTGTCTTCACCTTTCCTCCTAGTAACTTAGTGACTCTTTACTACTAGCTAGCAATTTAAGCTAGCAATTAGCAACTTTCCTCATTTGTCCTTCCAACACCTTTTACATTAGCTCTTGTTATTTAGAACAGTTACTGACTCACTCTCTTACATTTTTTCTACTGTATGCTACTCTATCTGGTTGCTTTTTTTTTAGGTTTTTTCTTGCATAGAAGCTAGGCAACATAGGAGCACATCAGCATAAAAAATATGTAAGCAAGAGTCAGTAGGAATAAACAGCTTATGGACACTATTACAATTTTGTTGCCAGAGCTTACTGTCAGCTAGAAAGAACATGGTTGCATAGCAAATAAAGGTGGCATAAGTGATATTGCTAGAGTTGTCTAGTCTAATAAGGTTACTAAGCCATTTCTGAAGTATGATAATGTGGACATTGCTAGCAATTGTCTTAGCACTATAAAGAACATCACTATAGGTGGTAGTAGTGTCATTGTGAAGGGGTATAGGTTTGTTGCTAGTCATTAAGCATAAAGATGTTTGCCTCATTTCCTTAGAACACAATTCCTTCCAAAGAACAAATGGCAAAGAGCTCTGGCTTGAAAAATATAATGTTGTCATTATTATCTGTTTTTATGCTATGATCAGCTCTTCTAGACAATGCATTTAGTTTACCCATGCTTCATCCAGGCTTGTAATGCAGTGAAAAGTCAAAGTTGGCCAGATATAAGGACTATTGAGTCTGATGTTAATTGAGTTTCTTTACTGAGTGAAAGTACTCAAGGTTTTTGTGATCTGTTTAGAC
>JABCKS010024899.1:40199-58219 GCA_018851325.1 Termitomyces sp. DKA19 | reverse complement strand
CGTCACACCTGGCATAGGAGATCTCCAGACTTGTTCTCTTTGGATCTCCCTCTGCCAGGTGAGTAGTTATGCTTGTAGACATCATACAGTACTGAATATACTTTGGATCTCCCTCTGCCAGCTGTGTGACCAAGCTATAGCCTCCAGAGGTCACCCTTACATCTAACTAAGTTGCTAAGCAACTTTTGGACTAGGAAAATATGGACATTGCTAGTAATAGCCTTAGCACTAGAAGGTATGCCACTATAAGTTATAGTAGTGACATCATATAAAGGCAGAAGGTTGTTGCTAATTGCTAGTTATAGGACTAAAGTATCTAAAGTGTTACTAATGAATGTTACTAAGGGATTAAAAGGCTGAATAGGCTGGAACTTGAAGAGAGGAGGTAGCAATTGTGAGGCTGAAAAGATGCAGTAAAGTAGGGGGAAGGAGAGTTAAACTTAGTGAATGAAACTATAAAGTTGGTCAATCCAATTCTTATATATATAATTATCACTATTGTCTAGGGCAGAGTTGCTAGGCTATAGATTGCTAGGCTGTAATAAGCATTCCACAAGTCTATCAGGGCTATAAAAGATACCTTTGACATAAATAAGGTTGAAGTGAAACATTAAAATAACCATGATCAAGTAATTTATGCTAGTAAAAGGCTAAATATTAAGGTTCTGAAGCATATTATTAATGTAGCAAGCATTGAGTTCAATAATAAGGTTCTTGACTCTAATAAGGTATATCTGTAGAGCCTAAAGGACATAGTAGAGATTATAGAGCTCAAGCTTGGACTGACTGAATTGTGACTCCCACTCATTAAGGGTGATGGAGCCAAAACAGTTGTAGTGTCATTCTTTGCAATTGTTGCTAAGGTACTGGCAAAGGTAGTATCCTATAGCAATATATGACATATCAACTGCTAATATGACAGGGTCAAGCAATTTATAGTCAATGGAGACAAGGGGCTTAGTATCTTAGAGGGCCTTAACAAGATCTTGTTGGGTATTGATTTGATTAAGACTGAAGTCAAAGGAGACTTTAGTATATGTAAGTTTCATTAAGATTGTTAATGTAATAGACAAAGTTCTTAACAAAAATCCTAAGGATGTCAACTGTTCTTAAAAAGGTTTGAACTTTGGATAGCAACTTACAAGGGCCCTGGCACTTAAGCAGGACTAAGTGACTTTTGTCCAGTACACAACTGTTAGATATGCATATATATTCCAAAATCTTCAAGGTTGGGGCATAAAAGACCAGCTTGTAACCTGAAAATATACTACCATAATACTTAATCTACTAGAGAATTGAGTTAAGAAGTTCAAAGAACTCATAGAGCATTAAGCAAATGTTAAGTTAGCAGCTTAGCAGAAATACTATTAATAAGTTTTCAGTCTTTAAGACTCTTAATGCCAATGTTATTGATGAAGCTGAGTATATTATAGGAGATCTCAGGCTGCAGATTGAAAGTGACATTGTTATGGAAGATTGGTACTAAGATAGTCCAACCTATTAGTAAGGTGACTAAGCAAAGTGTGCCAAAGAGAGTCTGAAAGGTTGTTAAGTCATATAAGGCTAGGTCAATTAGTTACTTATTGTAACTAACATAAAGGTTGAGTATAGTGCTACAAATACATCAAGCAAATGACTTGGTGATATGATCTAGAAAGGGTGGAACTTTAGAATAGCAGATAGTGATATGGTTTAGTAGCTTTAGACTATGTACAATCCAAAGCTTACCATTCTTTTTAAAGACACAGAACTAGCAGAATTGGTAAGCCAAGTTCAAGGGTTCATAGACACTAGCCTTGATCTTATTATGGATAATCTCACATACTTCTTTCTTAAGGCCTGGAGGAATAGAGCAATTATATTGGACCTAAAGAATATAGGGGATGGTTAGTATCTAAATAGAAAGAAAGGAGTCAGGACATAAGCTTCCTTGTTTAGAGTCTTTCCAAACAAAAGCCTTTTCTTGCTTAGCAATAAGATTGATGAGCATATTGAGTTTGTTGCTAGTGAGTAAACTAGTCTTATAGTCCTTAACAAATATTACTAGTCAGTCAATAGTAATTTACTGAGTCAGTACAAAGGCAGGAAGATTTGGATCAAGAGTTAGCATAGTTGCTAAGGGATTGCCAATAATGTGTCACTTGATTCTGAAGTCTTTGCTAATGTGTCTAGCAATAGGTTTAAAGTTACAAGTAGTAGTATAAAGGTAGGCCATAGAAGAGTCTATATATATGCAAGATTTCATAAGTAGAATGTCAATGTCTAAATCACAAGAAGCTATACAAGTTGCTAGACTAGTTGAATGATTATAGCTGATAATAGTTGCTAAGTTGTTAGAATTGTTGCTATTGTCATTAACAATGAAAGCAATAAGGTGGTTTTGTCTTATAGTAAACCTTTTAGCATTTCTTTCTTTTATATTTACTATAAAGAAAGGTAGGTATTTTATGTTCTATACCAGAGTTTGGATCAGTAATAGTGATAGTGGTCTTGATATTACTAAAAGTATTGACCACACTTCTAGTATGGATATGAAAAGAGTAGCTGAGTAGAATGTTATAGGTGGAGGACTATAATATATGAATCTGAAGGTATAGGGTTAAGTCACTAATAATGCAGAATATGTTTTGAGCAAGTCCTAGTAATTGATCCAATGTGCCATCAGTGCTCTATATATTAAAAACTATACTGGAGTTGTAGGATAAACTAAGGTTGTTAGCAATTTTGGCAGATATAGAAATGATTTGGAAACTACTATCTATAATACACTCTATCTCTTTTTGGTTGTTGATCAGCATCAGAATGGATTGTAACAACTGGAAATCCTGAGTAACTGTTAAAACTATAGGCTCCTTCTTAGAAGGTAGTGACTTAATGTAATCCTCTATAGAGTTAACTAATATACTTTGAGCCTGGTCTAGAGTAAGTCCATTAGTAGTAGCAGCATTTGATACTAGTGAAAACTGAGACTTATTCATAGGAAAAGTTAGTAAGGCTTGTTTAAAGATGTTACTAAAGTCTTGAACTATGTTAGCATTGATACTGACAAGTTGCTTGGAGGTAATGGCTATTCTGAGCTGATTTCTGATATCTAGTGCTATAGAATGAAGTTTGCAAACTGATACTATAATCTTGGTACTTAAGACTCAGTTGAATACTGCCTTAGAACTGTTCAATATTATAGATCAGAGATATTGTACAGTAGATAGCATTATTAAGTTAGTCAGGGACAGCAAAGTTTTAGTTAGTAAAAGGAGTGTAGCAACTAGAAATACTAGAAAATAGGTGGCCAGAAAGCTGATTAATAGACTCAGGAACCTTAGTAATGGGCAGAGAATCATTAGCAACAGATTGTTTGGGTACCTTGCCTTTGTCAGCCAGCTTAGTAGCAGGAGTCAGTATAGAGTCAGAAGGGGATGCAGTTATTAGAGTGTTACCAGTTGCCAGAGTTGCCTAGGTAGTGTTGCTAGAAGTTTAGTAAAGCACTTGAGGGACTTATATGCTATCAAACTTCTTGTCAGCTTATCTTAAAGTAAAAAGTTCTCATTTCAAAGCCTCAATATACTTGTCTTTAGTTAGTAATTAACTGATGGCAATATTCTATTGTAGTACTTCATAAATTAGCAACTGCTGCATAGTCACCTGCTCAGGGTCAAGGTTAACATTTAATAAAGGTCTGTCAGTAATGATCTGGCTAAGGCCAAGATAGTGCCACTTCTTGATATGTTCTATATAAAGCTATATGCTAAAGTATTTGGAAATCATAGTACTAGATAGTAAGACTATCTTGTCTTTAGCATTGTAATGAATTTTACACTGTTGTATTATATGCTCTAGCTGGATACAAGTACTATAAACTATAGTATGACTAGTCTTATCACAGAAGTGACAAAAGTTGCTGAACTTCTAATGAGGCTGGCTGTTATTAGTGAATAGAGCTTCCAGGCATTCTAAGGCATTAATGAGGGCTATGGTGGTTACTAACTTAAGGGTTTCATATTTGAGGGCAGGGGACAATATAGTGAGAGTATTAACAATAGATGCTAGTATGATACTAGGAGTGCTAGTAACAGTGGAGGTGAGAGCAGTGGACTTTTTGTAGCTTTGTCAATACCTTTCAATACCCACTTAGCACCTTCAAAGATCTGGTCTATATCATAGAGGTCTTTAGGGTAGTGGATTGAAAAGCATGATTATGAGATGATAGACAATTTTGGACCTAAGTAACATAGAGATACCTTATTGAAATAAGCAATGTTTCTTGTTTTGGTAGAGCTTACTGTTAGTAAGGAGCCACCTACCAATATGTTAGAAGTTATGGTAATAGTCTAAAAACTAACTTAATGTCACTAATCTACTGTTGAAGGTCTGGTTAACAAGTTGTTAAAAAATGGGGGGAGTAATAGGATCAAAGACAAAACAAGTTGCTAAGAACTAGGATGATCAGAAGGGTTGCTAAGGTCTGTATGAGCCTAGTAATAAAAAGAGAATAGAGACAAGAATATAAGGGAAGTTAGTAAAGAAACTTAGAAATGAACACAAAACTAGTTACTAGTCATAGTTGCTAGCATTGCTAAGATGAAGAAAATACTATAAGGCATCTATACTTAGTACCATGCTAAATCAAAAACAAGTTTACTAAGTTGGATTCTAGGTGTGTTTTATTTTGTAAGACATAAGGTATATATAAGAAGTATTTATACTGCTAGTAAATAATATAGTTAAGAAAGGAAAAATTGTTGCTGCAGGTAATAGTGTCTGTTAAAGTATCCATAATGTATACTAAGTATCAATATAGTAACTATATATAAATATATAATATTAAGATGTATAATATATATTAAATTAAAAGAAAGGAGCAAACTAAACATCAGTATCTGAAGTATAGATGCTGGTCAGATATGGTAGTAAGTGAGACAAGAAAAATAAAAGGTCCAAAAGGTTATGTATTCTTTTTAATATATGTTTTTATAAGAAAAGTGCCCATATTACTAAGAGCTGTCACTAATAGTCATTATTTAGGGGGGTCTCAGCCTTAATCATTCCAGAACCAAGGGCTACCCTCCATATGATAAATCTCATGACTAAAAAGTCTTATGGTCACTAAGATCCCATACAAAAGGCTTCATCATATGCTCATAACATATAAAATAAGAATTAACAGAATAACAAATAATATGCCAGTTCCATGCCATGCCCTAATTATATGCTGTCCAGATAAGATAGGTAAAGATGATAGTAACAGTACTTAGCACCAAATGGGTCTTATTACTAGCTTCTTTGAAGTCAGCTCTAGAATATACCACATAGTATGGTTCAGCCAATCTGTTACAGTATAATGAGAGATCTGGTAGAACTCCTGAATGAGAAGAGCAGTATATATTCTCTCTCTCATAGTGATACAAGCATTAGATTTGCAAACAATATAGAGCATCAGCCATAGCTACTCCTAGTTTATAGGCATCCCTCAAGAAGCTCACCAATAGAGTCACTATTGTGGGATTGCTGCAATATAATTTAGTCCTCCCAAGTCAATACCCTCTGCATAGACCTACTGAGTCTATATTGCACTATAGGCTGCTCAACTATAATGACTAACTCTGCCTCTGTTAAGGCCAAGTTGGAAACAATGATTGTTCTCAGCATAGCTTATTTCTGATAGTCTATTGCAGCCTGTCTAGCTACATAATCATATAGCATTTTACCAGGCTCTTATAGTATCTGCAAAAGGGTCAATGCTTCATTGACAAGTGAAAAAAGAGGCAGATTGTCCCCTTTTATGAATGGTGAAGGCATTGCAGATAATGCCTAGAATCTATGTAGCTTCTTCTACTAAAGGTACTTCTTGACCTGCTATATAAGGAAGAGCATGTAAAGTTCTATAAATATTACTGAGTCAATTGAGATAATTCCATTACCCAATGATTTCTGGATTACTATATGTCTGACTACTCTTATAGTTAAGCATTATTAAGTTAAGGCCTTTAGAGCCTCAACTTGGCCTTACTAGAATACTAACACCCCTCTACAGAGGATGTCATTGGCTTCCATCTCACTATTTATATCCAAAGTATCTCTAACATCCTTAGGAATTGTCTTGATGAATGCTGATGGTCCCACTATATATAAGTTCAGTATAAACTCAGTATTAGTCCTCTTTAAAGGAGTACTCCTTGATGAGGAGTCAGGGTAACCTCCTGCAACATTAGGAAAGGATCTAAGACCTTCTACTCATAGTATTATAGATGCATATAAAAAGTTTTGCCTTTTTCACACTATTATTGCTACATAACCTAGCTCTATCTTCATATACAGCTAAGTAGAGGGTACTTTTGTGTCCTCAGTGATGATGCTAGTCTGATTACCATATGGTAGTCATACAGAAGTAATTGCTGGCAGTTCTTTTGGCATTATGCTGCTTTCTCTCTCTACACTATGGGTTGATGTGGCAAGATTCACTATTTCATATAGAGCACTCTGTAATTCTCCATTAATCTCTGATTTGAAACTAAGTCTAAACACTTGATCATCCATGGTCACTACAAAAAGTTACTTTAGTAATGTTGCTAGCCTAAGCAACATTGCTATAACTTACTATTATCTTAGATTCCAGATCCTTCAGCAGGTACTCCAGGAATAATAAGGATGAAGCCTAGCAAAAAATATTTAATAATGTCATTAAAGAAATAAAAGGAAGGACTTACAAAGTACTTATTAAACTTTTATACCCAGTCTTCCTCTTTATACTGCTTGTACAACTTTCAAGTCTCCTTATTCCTCCATACCACTATCTACTATTCTGAAACAGCACAGCCAAAGCTTGAAGATAGTAATGATTGCTAACCTAGAGTTCATCACTAACTAAGCATATGCCATATCCAAAATTCATTTAGCCTTTTGTAAAAAGGCCTTGGCTATTGCCTACTTTTTAAGTTAGTCCATAATTAGTGATGCTATATCAATGAGATTAAGATAGTGATGAAAGTATTGAAAATCAAAAGATGGAGGAATTTGACAAAGTTTAACTAATTACCAGCCCTTTTATATTCTTGCTCCCCCTCTGCACACAGACCATATATGTGATTATGAAACTTTAGTTGACTAAAGATAGTCAAGATTTCAGCATAGGGGAGAATGATAAGACCTACACATCACTGAGCACTATTACTGACATCTCTGACTATCTTATCTTGGCAGCACCTGACTTGAACATAATACAGAACTTTGTATTTCTTGATATGTTCTTAATTTCTGTTTTACAAGTTATATATGAGTTATATGATTTATTATATATGGTCTAGCCTCCAGGTCTAGAATGATATAGCTATTTGTACAGGACTTTAGCAACCTCAAGACCTCCAGACAATAAGTCTCATTATATAGAGTCTAACCCTTAGGTCTAGAACAATAAGGCTAAGATCTTTCTTTAGTGATATTGGTACTTCTCTTTTTTTCAGACATATACTGAAGAACATATGACTCCTTAACCCTTCATTTTTCTTGTCTCACTTATCTACATACTTGACTGGCATCTACACTTTAGATATTGACATTTGATATGCTCCCCTTTTTGTTAACATATATTATACACATTTTGACATTATATATATATATACTTGGTTACTATACTGACATCCAGTATATATTACAGACACTTTAATAGATGCTATTGCTTGTGGCAATAATCTTTCCTTTTTGAATACTATACTTATAAATAGTATAAATACTTCCTATATACACTTAGTACTCCAGCAAAAACAGAGACTTTAGCAGAGTATTGTCCTCTTTAGTATCTTTCAACTCTCTAGCTTCAGAACTCTTTTCTATTCACCCTCATCATCATTGATAGCTTAGCAACAAGTCTTATATTCTTAGCAATTTGTCTTGTCTCCTATTTCTTTTCTTCTTCTTTCTTAGCAATACTTACTTTTTTTTCTTACCAATCATCTCCTTTTAGTTGCTCAGTCCATTTACCTTAGCAATCTGCCTTATTCTTTGCTTAACAATCTTCACTAGCAACTCTTTCATCTTTATCATTCTTTCCTTCTTATTACTCAGTAACTTAGCAACTCAGCCTAGTGATAGTGACATTTCTCACTTGCATGTTCATATCACCTATCTTTATCCTTAGCTTTTGTTCTCTGGGACATTTACTAACTTGCTCTTATACATATATCACTTCTTACTGCCAGCTACCCTATCTGGTTACTTATCTTTAGGTTTTTAGTTTCTTGTATAGTAGCTAGGCAGTATAGGAGTACATCAACAGTATGTTCACTGTTGTCAAGCATTACAAGTTGTAGGGTCCCTTTGCTATATATGACATTGGTGTTGATAATAGGGAAACTGCTATAGTAATAGTGTATTTTATCTTATTGGAAGGATTCAGTAGAACCTCTTTGTATGATTACCTTATATACTATTCTTGTTAAGGCATAGTAGGTGTTTCCTAAGGTTGACTTTAAAAATAGCAATGATTCTGCCATCCTTGTCTATAGGAGGATGGCTCTTTTTGTATAAATGTAATGAGATGGAGTGATAGAGAAAGAAAGATGCTAGGCCACTAATTGTAATGGTGACCTCTGGGAGCTATAGATCTGAGTCATGTAGTTAGCAGAGGGGAATCCAAAGTATATTAGTAAGTAGACAAAGATATAGGCAGTAACTAATTACTTAGCAGAGAGAAATCCAATCTGAGGCTACCAGTAATTTTACAACACTAGCTCCAGCATCTTCTATCATTTGAGGTGCCCAGCAATTCAAGAGTCATAGTGTTATTCTACAATCTTCTAGCAAAAGCTTCAGAATGTTAGGTACATAGATATGATCCCAGAAGGTCAAAATCCCATCCCAAAGGGCCCATTTATCTGTGTGGACTGATTTGGTGCCAGTGGTATATCCTGATTTTAGTACCCAAACTGCTTGAACAATAGGTTCCTTCTGCTGACCATCCCAGTTGCTCCACTAAATATTCTGGAGGATATCTACCTCTGCTCCCTCAAAAACTAGACCTTCCATGGCCTGGATTGCAAACATTTCAAGCTGGAGGAGCACAATTTTTCTGTTATTCTCTTCTTCTATGCTATAGTCCACTTCTTAGGATAGGGTATCTGTAAGGACAACCTCTGGAGGCTGTGGCTTGGTCACACAGTTGGCAGAGGAAGATCCAAAGTATATTCAGTACTGTATGATGTCTACAAGCATAACTACTCACCTTGGCAGAGGGAGATCCAAAGAGAACAAGTCTGGAGATCTCTTATGCCAGGTGTGATGCTTCAGAAGCCTCAGAAGCATGGAAAACAACTGTGCAGCACAACAGAAAGGCTAACCCTAACCTAAAAGATGATAACTCCAGACTTTGCCTAAAAGGAGAAAGGCCTTGATAAAAAAAGGTTGGGGCACTGACCTTTTTTTATCAAGGTGCCAGAGTCAAGAGTATGACCTATAGATAGGGCTTAGCAAGGGGAATCAGGTAGAATAGTAAAAGGAGAGAATTGTGACCATGTAAGGGGTGAAATAGAGAGTCCCCTGACAGTATCTGGTTTTTCCATACTCTGGCCAGACTTGTGATGTAGCAAGAAGTTGAAATTGATTAGGTAGAGGGACCATCAGGCTTGTTGGCAGTTGAGCTTCTTAGCAGTCCAGAAGTACTTAAGATTCTTATGATCTGTCTAAACCTCAAATTTATAACAAGCACTCTTTAGGGAATGCTACTATTGCTCTAAGGACTAAATGATGGCCAATATTTCCTTGTTATAAATCTTGTTAGTTTCTTCTACTGCATTCAGACTCTTGGAGTAGAAGGCCACTGAGTGTCACTTTCCATTCTCTAGAGACTGTTGTAAAAGAACTGCCCTAGTAGCAAAGTTAGAGCTGTTAGCTTCTACCCAGAAGGGGGAGTTATTGTCTAGGAAGATGAGGATAGGTCCAGAAGTAACAACATCTTTAAGAGCATCAAAGGCCATCTGCTCAGAAGGCCCCCAACTCCATACAATGTCCTTCTTGATGAAGTTGAATAATAAGCAAGCATAATGCAAGAAATTCCAAATGAATCTCTGGTAGAAGTTTACAAAACCTAGGAATGCCTATACCTCCTTCTTATTCTTGGGCTCTGGCCACTCTGCAATGCCTGGTACTTTCACTGGGTCCATCTCTACAGCTCTGTATAAGATGATCAGGCTAAGATACTCAATTCAGGTCTGCTCAAACTTACACTTCTCCAGTTTGAGATAGAGCTGGTGTTGGCAAAGATATTCCAAGATAAGGTGCATGATCCAGCAGTGCTCTTCTAGCATCTTGGTGTAGATAAGAATGTTGTTAAGGTATACACACACTATACCTTCAGCAATAAGGTTTTGGAAAATGTTATTCTTTATCATCTGAAAGGTAGCTAGACTATTGATAAGTCCAAAAAACATAACAAGGGGTTTAAACAGTCCCCAGTTGGTCTGGAAAGCAGCCTTTCATTTGTCTCTCTCTTGGATATGCACATTGTTATAGCTCCACCAGATATCTAGTTTAGTATAGTACCACACACTCTGAAGGTTATTAATGAGCTCAGAGATGAGAGAGAGGGAGTAATGGTTTTTTTGAGAATTCAGTAATCCTGAAACAGTCAGAGCAAGCTATCCTTCTTCTTAATGAAGAAGACTGGAGAAGCCATCAGAGATTTAGAGGGGTGTATGTGATTGGAGTTCAGATTCTCTTACAAAAAGACATCAAATTCATCCTGCCTCTTGGGCACTAGCAGATAGACCTTACAGCTAGAGGGCATGGAGTTAGGCAGTAATTCAATGGCATGGTTCCACTGCTTACACTCCAGAAGTAAGTTGAATAAGGCCTTGGAAAATACATCCTTAAATATATAGAGGTAGAAAGGTACAATGTCCTAGAACTCCTAGAGTATAGAATTAGCAGCAAATACCTGGGCCAGTTGCTGCAACATGGTCTGACTAGCCTGGATCTCCATAACAGAGGGTGGTGAATATAAGGCAGTAGTATAAATCCAGTTCCTCACCTCTACTACTTTGTCTAAGAGCTCCAGGTTGTAGACACCTCCCAACTCCTCTTTATATTCCTTCTTCTGAGCTTTGCTGCTGCTCCAGTTATCTCTATAGAGGAATGCCAGAGGTGGAGAGTCTAAGAGGTCTAGATCTGCAAAAGGGAGAGAGCCTATACAGTATGCTCAGATAGCTGCATGTTTTCTGACCTGAACCCAGCATTCTTCCTTGAGCTTTGTAGTATAGGCAGAGCACCTCCAGAGGCACCAGCTCATTGACACTTTACTCTGGACCCAGTCTACTTCAGAATTGTGTTTCCAAAGCCAGGTGAAGCCAAAGATCATGTCTTGCTTGCCTAAGCTAGTAATAGCAAATACTGCATACTTAGTATAATTCCAGTAGCAGAGGACAAGGTTGATCATGAAGCTGATAGCACCAGCCTCATTGGGCATTCCATCAATGTTGAATACTGGAATAGGTCAAGGAAATGGCTACATAGTCAGATTGTGGTGCTTTACAAACTTCAAGTCTAGGAAAGTCCCATAGCTCCACTATTCAGAAGGACAGTAACTCTACAAGTCTACTGAGTGTCTATGGTCTCTATTTTCACATTGAAGTGCAGTAAAGTGATGGATGGACTGAAGGCTACTATATACTGTTGGAACATTTGGTACTCTTAGACAGAGTGGCATTGGTAGACCCTAGCTAGCATCAGAGGATTTGGCTAGAGTTCTAGAGTTGATATTTATATGTCTAGAGAGGGACTTTGAGGTTCTTCTGTCTTAGAATAAGGAGTATCAGACAAAGCAATTTTATTTTCTAATAACAGACATAAGACCCTGTTAGTACTGAGCAATAGAAGTATATACCTTATCTGTTGCTTGACTAAAAATCCTCCTCCAGTTCTGAAGGTGATACATAGGCACTGATCTCCTCTGGAATCAACTTTGACATTGACTTGTCTAACAATAAAGCTCCAGTAGCATCTTTTATAGCTAATAGTTGCAGAAGAAGTTTTTCTTACTTCACTATAGAGAGGTAGTATACTTTCAAACCCAACAAACAGTGTCATATAAAGTGCCCAGACTTCTTACATCTCTGGCACAGTAGCTGCATGGCATAGAGCTGTCAGACTGTATCTACTTTTATAGGAATGCCCAGCAGCAGAAGGCATAGTGCAGAGATAGTTTGAGTAGGGACAGCTATTGAGTAAGCAGGTGTAGAGTACTGGAGGCTAGTGATTAGTGTGGGGCACTATACAAGGTGCATACAGGAGAGCTCCCATCAAATCTTCATAAGTTGCCACTGATTCCAAGCTACTTCATACTGGAAAGTAATCCTTTTGTCATCTAGGTAGCCCTCTGTAAGGTTGTCAATGTGCTCTATCAACATGAGGTGCAGGCTATCCTAGAACATAAGGTATAGCTGAAGACTATCAGGGTAGGCGGCTTGCTCAACTAACACCTAGAAGGAGTCAATATACTTGTCCAGCATTTACTTCTCTTACCCATATTGCTCCTTGTTATATAACATCAAGGCAGTGGTTTTGGTGGAGTCAAGCAGAAAAAACTCTCCCCAAAAGTCTGTTTTAAAGGTAGCCTAGTCCAGGAAACTTCCAACACCTCTAGTGTGCCAGAAAACTTACAATATGTAGGTAAAAGCATATCCAGTCTTCATATATAAAAGTACCCAGGCTATCTTCAATGTATCAGAGTTGAAGATATCCCTACTGAGATGAATATAGGTAAGGCAGGATTTGAGGAAATGTTCCCCTCTAGAACAAGCACTATTATACATGTCTGGGAGTACAAAATATGAAATCTGTAGCCATAAGGTTACTGAAGCCAAAGAAGCAATTACCAGAGCAGCCAATGTTGGTTTTACTATCAGAGGAAGTGCAGAGATAGGAGGTAGACACTCTAACAAGTGCCTGGAGTGATTGGAAGATATGCTCAGTGGTTTGATGGAGGATAGAGAGTTTGGTTGTGTAGTAGGTAAAAGATAATTGTGTCAGTTGTACTTAGTTCTTTAGGTATAGCAAGTGAGTTCAAGTTTCATTCTGTGGGGCTAAAGCCTTCAAGGAGGTGTCTGAGCTAGCTGGCTGAGATATAAAACTCTATAGTAGTTAATCCTGATAGGGAAGCAACTAATAGAGCTTAAAAATTCCTTACAGGCTAGGAAGGGCTTCTAGACTAGTTTTAGGAGACTTGTTCTGCTATAAGGGTGACCTCTGGGAGCTGTAGATCTGAGTCATACAGCTAGAAAAGGGGAATTCAAAGTATATTAGCAAGTAGACAAAGGTACAAGCAGTAATTAATCATCTAGTAGAAGGAAATTCAAAGAAAATAAGTCTAAGAATCTCCACTACTTGGTGCAATGTATCAGTAGGTGGCAGAGGCATAGAAACAATTGTATATAAGGCTAGAGTTAGCCCTAATTCTAGGAAGATGATCAATGAAGTAATGTAGAGAGTTCTGTAAATCTTTAAAGATCTTCAGGGGTCTGGAATAGGCTCCAAAGATGTTAAGCAAGCTGCAAAGGTGCTGGAATGAGCTACAGAGGTTGGAAATGGAAGTCCCCTGACAGACTTTCAACTTCCAAATGTGCAACTGGCAACATTGCAAAGGGGTCAGCAATGTTGCTAAGAGTAGTGAAAACTCCCAAGGTGAAAAAAAGTAAGGAAAAAGCATATAAGGATAATGAGGAGGAAGAATTTGAGATAAGTCTTTGCTTTTCATTAAATACTTAGTGACCATTACCAATTCCTGAACAAGAACTACTACAGAACTCCTTTACTAACAAGGAGCTTGTAGGTTTACTTTGCTGGAAAAAAGCCTTGACTATTGTAGATACTGATATAGATGCTGAAGTTGTGTTGGTGAAGGTAAAAGGCAAAATGATGGTATTATCTATGAAGCATCATGAGTTCAAGGCTATACAGGGAGCAGTATATTTTTCTCAAGTCCAGAGAATGTAGAGGCTTACCTCTAAGAGCAAGAACCCACTAGTTTGTTAGTCAATAACAGAGAAAGGAATGTATGAGTGTTCTAAGGGTAATCTAGGTACTAGGCAATTGAAGTCTATAGAAATATTCTGTAGACTGAGACAACTATACTGAAAAGTGGAGAGAGAAAGAAGAAAAAAGTAGATTTGAGTAGAGAAAGAGACAGAGTAAAGTAGAGAAAGAGATATAGACAAAAGTAGGCAATATCAAGACTAGCAACTGACTATAGGGAGCTCAGAGTTATATACTTAGGGTTTCTGGAAAGAGTTAAATGAAGTAAGGGGTTCCTAGATAGGCAGAACTTACTTAGGGCTTGGCTTCTATTATGGCAGGGCCTGAGTATAGTCCAGAGTGAGCCCTACAGTGGGACCCATTAATGCAGGATTGTTCTGGGGTAGAAGCAGGCCCTAAAGGGGTGTTAGGACTTAGAAATACATAATCTAGTAATGTATAAAGTATATGTATCTAGAGAAACTGTCAGGGCCAAGGCTTGGGGATGCATGGGCCAGTGATCCAGTGATATGCAGGTTGCAGCAAGGCTTAAATAGAGAGTGGAGGATTTGAGGAGCTGGCAGGGGATGGCAGGGGATGGTGGGATTATTGGGGGTTAATAAGGTGAAATTAGTGGAGTCTTGGCATTACTCCCCCCTCCCTCCCAAATATTAAGACCCTCAAGATACAGTTGGTGTCATTAGTCCCTAGGGGGTGCCTACAGGGGTCTAGTGATTTTTCAAAAGTTTCTTTCACAGTCATTGTCCAATTCTTCTAAAACTAACCTTTTTATGTCTTCTCCACCTTCTCATTATCTGACACTCCCATTTGGAAACAACATAGCTAAATAGTTGGCCTTTGAGGTGGCCTATATCAAGTGCCAGCATTAGAGAGACCAGTAGGCTGTTGAGTACCTTTTCCAGTGTAAACCTGTTCCCTTATTGATTTCCTAAGTTTAACTCCTCCATAGAACAGCAGCAATCCCAGATCAAACTATCAGGGCCTGGCTAGGAGCCTCCCACACCATTTCAAGTAGCAGAGGCTTTAGAGCAGGGATCTTCTAAAAGAGTGAGCCAGCTCTTGTATAAGTGGTGTATGGCAAATGCTCCAGTAAGTTGCTGATGGCCTAGTCATCATTTCTTTTTACTGATATTCCTAGTATAATACCTGCCATTCATGTAGGAGGAGGTGGTCCAGCTTTAGAGGGAGGTAATGTAACTCTGAGCCTAGAAGCTTACCCAGCTGAACCAGAACAGGCACCTTCTATTACAGAATCAAAAGCTAGCCAAAAAGCTGTAAGCAAGAACTAGGGAGTTGAAGGCCCTCCATGGAGCATACTAGATGTTGCAGAAGCAGATGTGCAGAGCTAATGTAGGATGTCAAGAGGGTCTGGTAGATTATGGCAAGGATAGCTTATAAAGGTCTACCTCTATGAGGTAGTAGGTCTATGCTGACAACAAGGGGCAGGCTTATAGCTGGTTGGCAGCTTAGTAAGTTCAGTACTGTCTGTTTCTCCTAGGTGAGCAACTTCCTTAAGTTCTGGTATAATGTTGACATCTTGTAAAGTGGATTTGGATGTATTAGGGACTACTGGATGGAGTAACACTGATAAAATTATTTGTCTGGGACAGTCTCTAACAAATTTGCCTAGAGTACTACTTGCCCCCAGAGGTTAAATATAGTATAGAGAAGCTAGAGAGACTAGAAAGTATATACCAGAGGTTAGTCTTCAGCTGGGAAGACATACTGAAGGAGGCAGCATAGAGCCTAATAGAACCCATACTGACTCTGAAGAACATTTTGGGGAAGATGCAGAAGGCAATATATACAGAGCTTTATAGTATATAAGAGTTGCCAAAGCCTTCTCTGGAGAAGGTCAATATACTAGTAGAAAGAAGCAATGAAATAGGAGTTATTTAGGAGTGGCCCTGGTGGAAGTCCTAAAGAGCTTCAGAGGCATTTTAGAGATGTTTTAACAGTTTCTAAATGTCATCTTTGGATCCATACCCAGTTTACTGAACAAGGTATTTAACTCAGCTACAGCAGTATTGGGAGTCAAGGATGTTGTTGACTTTATGCTGGGTTTTTCTGTTGACTTCAATAATAGAAGGGGGCTTATTTTATTGGCTGAGAAAGGGGTCTGGGTCATATTGCTCCAGGAGTCAGATATGGAAGATAAGGTAAAACTCCTTCATTCTGGTAGAAAAATTGAGTTGGTATATGTAGAAAGATACTTTTTGGAGTATCTTAAAGAGTTCAAGGCACTTGTAATCAAGTTTTGGAGAGGGTTATCAGGTTTTGATGTTCTATCAGTCAAGCTAAATAAGAAACCCTATAGGCCAGTCTGAGGTTATGCTCCAGTAAGCATTTATATGCTTGTGGTAAGCTTAGTTGACAGTCTTGAGTTCTTGCTTAAGATATTCCTGTAGACTTTGGAGATTCTGAGCAATAACATGGGCAGTATGAGAAGGAATATCACAGAGAGAAATGGTGAGCTAGGGATTGTATTTCTTATTTATAAAGAAAGGGGAGATCCTGATGGCCAAGTGCAGAGAATTGTTGTAAGTAAATTTGACAAGGAGAATTTCAGTGTACCAGTCATCCTACAGGTAGTTCATATATAGCTAAAGGTACTGCTCCAGAGTTTGATTAATATGCTTGGTCTGTCTGTCAGTCTCTGGATAGTAGGCCATGGATAGGCTAAACTTGATGTCTAGGGCCTGGCACAGAGACTGCTAGAACTGCAAGATGAACAGGGTGCCTTGGTCAAAGATGATATCATCTGGCAGGGCCATGCTTTATGAAGACATGAGTGACAAAATGTCAGGTTAGGTGCAGGGCATCATCTATAATGCAATAGGGAATGACAATAGCTTGCTTTGTCAGTCAGCATATAATAATAAGGATTATATTGTGTCCTTTGGACTCTGGAAGTTCAACAATGTGGTCTATAGAGATGAAGGACTAGGGCCAGCATCCTATTGGGAGGAGTTTGAGGAGTTCAAAGGGCTATTAGCATGAGACCTTAGCTTGACAGCATGTCTTTCAGGCATAAACATACCAAGTGATGTCTTTCTTAAGTTCTAGCCAGAAGTACATTCACATGACAAGTTATAGAGTCTTTTGGATTCTCAAGTAACCCTGAAGTTTGTAATCATAATACTGTCAAAGGACTTTGAGGCATAATTTTTAGTAGTCCAGGATGTAAATTATGCTATTATGGAGGAGCTGGTTGTCAAGGGAAAAGGTGAATATAGAAGAGTCAGAGGGGAGAGAAGGGGGAAGAAGAGGAAGAGTTCTGGGAGTCATGGGAGTAGAGATAGTTATCTAGAGGCACCTGGCAGATTTACTGAAGAAGACTCTCATTATCTAGTAAAAGTGGCCTAGAGTTGCTTAGGAGAAATAATGATGCACAGATTGAAGGTGTTCTATCTAGCCTCAAAGGATTTTCATAGATAGATGTTGGACCTTCAAATCAGGACATCAGGCTTAGCTTCAAGATAGCTGGAGTGATACTGAATGACAAAGTCATACTTGGACAGCAGTTTGGACTACCAGGCCTGCTGGTGGCTGAGTTACTTGGTGGTCATAAAGTACTGAAGCTTTTTGTAGTCCAAGTAGACCTAAATGCTATATTGGGCACCTTTTAAGTATACTCTTCACTACCAGAAGGCTTCCACAATTGCAAGGAGCTCTTTGTTATAAATATCATAGTTGAGTTCCATAGGGATTATAGAGTAGGCATAGAATATAATGGGATAAAGTTTCTGAGTATTAGGGTTGGTCTGGGAGAGGATTCTAGCAAGGACATAGTCAAAGGCATCACATTCCAGGATGATAGGGAGGAAGGGGTCATAGTGTCAGAGGATGGGGGCAGAAGTGAAGGCAGTCTTGAGGAGGTTAAAAACATCTTGATAATATAAGTTTCAGTTCCACAAAGTGTCCTTCTAGGTAAGGTGAGTAAGCTTTTTTGTGATTCCAGAGTAGTCATTGATAAACCTCCAATATAAGTTTGCAAAGCTAAG
>JABCKS010024899.1:19010-40160 GCA_018851325.1 Termitomyces sp. DKA19 | reverse complement strand
TCATTGATAAACCTCCAATATAAGTTTGCAAAGCTAAGGAAGAACTGAAGTTCCTTTATATTCTGTGGACAGGGCCAGTTAGTAATAGTGTTGACCTTGTCTGTGTCTATGTAGATGCCTCTTAGAGTAATGATAACACCCAGATACTTAACTTCCTATATGTGAAAGGAGCATTTCTTGGGTTTGGCATGGAGGTTATGTTGTTAGAGTCACTCCAAAATGTATCAGACATGATCCTGTTGGAATAAATGACTATGTTATCTAGATATACTACTATGAAGACATTGTTTATATCATGGAAAATATTGTCCAGGAAGTACTAGAAGGTAGTGGAAGAGTTGGTCATTCTAAAAGGCATTACTAAGTACTTGAAGAGTCTATATTAAGTCTAGAAAGTGGTCTTCCACTTATGTCTGAAAGCAATACAGACATTGTTGTACCTGGAGCAGAGGTCAATCTTTGTATATACCTTGGCACTTCACAGTCAATCCACAAGGTCTCCAATAAGGGGAAGGGGGTACTAGTTCTTCTTTGTAATCTGGTTCAGCCTTTGATAGTCAACATAGAAGTAAAACATGCTATCCTTCTTCTTAGTAAAAAGAACCAGGGCTCTAATAGAGGAGGAGGAGAGTTAAATAAAGCCTTTCCCCAGCATTTTGTCCACATAGTCCTTGAGGACCCAGAGCTTGGCCTTTGACATGACCTTTCCAAAGAGTGGGGAGGCTTCCTCTTCTAGGTCAATCTGGTAGTTATGGAGTCAGTGTGGGGGGAGCTTCTTGGCACTTCTCTCTAAGAATACATTTGCAAATTTGTAGTATTTGGGAGGCACAACCTTACACAGAATCTCCTTCCTGGATTTAGTAGAGTCCAGGGGTTTCTGGGCTTGAAGCTGTTCAATGAGGGTTATATACAGCTAGTAGGCCTGGGTCCCATTGTAGAGGATTCTGATGAATGATGTAGCCCCTATGACACAAGGACTGTGCCTGTGAGTCTCCTTGTTTAAGGTCTGAGTGTTTTTTAATTTGGGAAAAGTAGTTCAGAGGGGAAATGGCCCTTTGAACTTGTTGTGGGGGATGTTGGATAGAAAGACATTTGGAGGTGGGGGTTAGGAAAAGCCTTTGGGAGGGGGAGTTGTGAAAAGGGGCATAGTCATAAGAGAGAGTGTAGAAGGGGGGAGAGAGAGAGAAGCACTGGTGTCAGCATTATAGTTCCTCAAGGAATGAGGTTTGTCAATGTTGCAGTTCTCTTTCTTCCCTCTAAGGTCCTGCAGCAAGAGCTGGAGGAGGGAGTTGGGGTTTGGGATAGGGAGATGGTCAGGGTTGGGTTCATCTTCAATGGTGGGGAGGCATTGGGATTGGAGTGATATTCTGGCAGCTAGCCAAGTACATTTACTGTCAAATATCATGCTCATTAAGCTCCAGTCAATGTCAGGGTTGGCCTCATGTAACTAAGGTAACCTGAGGATGATTGAGGTAGTGGGATGCAGCTAGGTGATCTGAAGATTGACAGGGAATTCTAGGCCATTAGCAAGGCAGATGCTGTTGTGTAGTGATGGAAGATTGTTCTGGAAGGTGTTAGACTGCCATTGAAGAATTGCAGCTCAACTAGGGCATCTAATGCCTTACTTGGAAGACCTAGCTCCCTACTTATAAAGGTTTCCATAGCCCTGCTGTCCAGGAGTATGGCTTAAGTGATAAATTGGAGGGTGACATTAATGATGAAGGAGTATGCTGAGGTCAAATGCAACTTACTGAGGCTCCCAGCATTTGTCAAATCCAAGTCAGAGGGAAGGAAGAAAGGGATGGCAGAGGGGTCCATGTAATCCAAGGCCATAGTAAGGGTCCACCAGTCAATGCAGAGGTTGGTGGATCATAACCATGGAAGGCCTAGGACTATGGGGGTAGATTTGTGCAGCCAGGTGATAAGCATCCAAAGCTCAAGTCTTGTGCCATTCTCAAAGTGCAGAAGAATGTACATATAGTGGGTGATTTTTTTTGGCAGAGAATAGTCTGCTATCAAACAACCAGAGCTGGATGGGGGCAGTTGAATCTGAGAAAGGGAAGAGTAGTGGACCCAATCATCATCAATGAAGTTGTCTGTAGTGCTACTGTTGACCAGAGTGCTGACAGTGTCAGGGCAGACAAAGGGGGTGAGGAAGGTTCAAAGTATGAAGGATTGGGAGGATCAGGAGGAGAGGTAAGCTGTGAGGGTGTCTGGAGCAAGTACCAAAGCATGCATGTATGAAACCATGGCAGAGAAGACATTGGGGTCAATTTCATGATTCAGTGTCTTTTGGGTCAACTAAATCACCAACTTGTTTTCCATATATTGGAATTCAAATTTGTCTCTATCTATGGTTCAGATGGCTCATCTAAGGATGCCCCACTCTGGGCATTCTTGGACAAAGTGTCTGGGCTTGCTATAGAGCAGGCATACCCCTGCCCTGCATTGCTGTTCCTTTGTCTCCTTGGGGATTGCTACTTAAGGCTGGTCCAGCTGGTACAACTGGTTAGCCTGCAATAGTTTGTCCTTAGGGTCTTTGTTTGCAGACTTGAAGTCACTATCACCCTGCCCCAGAGTGTCATCCACTGTCCACAACTATCTGATCTTCCATCTTAGACTCACAGAGTAATCATAGCCCTGCATGTCAGGGGGAGTGTTGAAGCATGACAATACCAGGCCCATACTTGATCACCATTCTTGTTTTACTTACACACTTGTTGTGCCAGTATTATGTTTATTCATTGTTACCAGACAACAATTTTTTTTTTGTTACTACACTCTTGTCACATTCACAGCCTGCCCCTCAGTCATTTCACATATAGTGTCTGACTCTGAGGGGTATATTATCTCTTACATTTACTTTACTCTTACTTACTGGTTACTGTAGAATCTACCTTGTATTCTACAGGTAATAAAAGTCATCCCACATATAGTATCTGACTTTGAGGGAATCTACCTTATATTCTACACTAAGTATAGCAAAGTTGATGCTGAGACTAAGCATTAAGTTTTGAAATTAAGGCCCTAACTGAGTATAGTAAAGTTGAGGTTGGGATAAGCATTGAGTTTTGAAGTCAAGGCTCTAACTAAGCACAGCAAAGTTGGTGCTGGGACTAAGCATTGACTTTTGAAACTAAAGCCTTTCACTGAGAACAGCAAAATTGGGACTAATCATTGAGTTCCAAAATCAGGAAACTGAGCACAGCAAAGTTAGTGCTGGGACTAAGCATTGAGTTGGATGTCAGTGCTCTAACTAAGCATCTATGCTGATGTTAAATTGGATCTTTGGTCCTCTGTATTTTTACATGGATAACTTCATGTTACACTGTCTCAATACATATCTGGCAATTATATCAAAGTGATTTTGTCAATACATTGAAAAAGGAGTGTAAAGAGTTGCTGACAAAAACCAGTATATATGATGCCCCAGCTGAACAGGTAACTGTTCAGTTGTCCTTGTAGCTACATGGTTTCATTAGACATACTCAGAACATGATTACATGAGTGAGCCATTATGTACAAGCATAGTGACTATAAAAAATATTTGCCCTTTCATCTCATTTCAAGTCTACAAATCCATGTTGAGCAGGGGAAGCCCACTGGAAAACATGTCCATTTCCGACCCAGGTATCATCGGCACTGGAGCTGTAGGCATCAGGGTTCCTTGAAAATCCTAAATCACATTTCACAAAATAGGCTGTCAGCAGAAATGCAGGATGCCAGACGCCTATCAATACCCACATCCACTACAAACAATAAGCACCACATTGATAAGATCAGTAACGACAGCAAGACATGAAAGACGAAAAGTATGATACATGAGAAAAGATACGCACCATGCATACTCGGGAGCCGGCTCGTATTCTGGCGTGCTGAAGGCGTTTGTCGAAGATCTCGAAAATCATTGTTCGCGTATGTCTTCGTCAAACCGGTAGTTTCCACTTGAGAGCGGAGGACCGCGGTTGGTGGTGAGATAATTATGCCGAGGATGTCAGGAGTCTTGGTACCGTTAGACGGAGTGGTCGGTGTTGGGATCTCTTGACGAATCAGGTTATCAAGGTCGTGTACGGAGAGCTTGAAAAAATCAGGAAGGGCAATGGGAGGTGGTAGTAAATGGTCATTTTCGTCAAGGGTGAACGTCGCTGCCAGCGTTGCGATGGTGTCGTGATTTTCACTGGGCAGAGAGACGTGTAGTATTGAAAAGAGGGCCGAGAAAGAGTCGGGAGAGACACCGCAGAGATTGGTCAACTTTGTATTGGGCTGCTGCGAAGACACCCACTGGAGAAGTGAAAGTGCACTTTGAGCCGTCTCAGCTTCCATCTCCTGCTGAACGGCCAACGCTGACAGAACCGGCCCAAGTTCCGCTCTCAGCGGTTCTGAGGATATCACATCGGTGGTAAGTCCATTGAGAATCTCGGAAATGGCACCAATAAGTGCTTGCGGCTGAGGAGCTTTGCCAGATACCCGCAACGCGGCTAGTGAAACCGTGAACTGCAATTCTGGCTCGAAGGAGCTTGCCGACATTACCAGGACTTCGATCAACTTGTCGAGGTACCGAGAGGAATATTGCCTGTCGAGTAACGCCATGAGGTTCTCATTCAACGCAGCCGACAGACTCGGAGTGGTCGCAATGGCGTCCCAGGCCCATTTAGACAGAAATGAGTCTGATCCAACTAGACCAAGTACGAACTGCAAAGATAATGTGACTTGGTACTGCAGGATGAGATTGTAATTCTCCCTTGACGAACGTGTCGCCGAAGCCACTACCGTCCTCGTCATATCCTTGAGCTCTTCGGTGAGTAACCACGCGCCGATACCTAGCATGCCGACGTCAAGCTTAATTAACCGTTTGACGACATGCAGCTTATTATCCGGGTCCAAGAGACGTAGAAATGCTCTTAAATCGTCAAGGACGCTCAGAAGAACAGTCGTGATCCAACGAGACGGTTCATCCCCATCAGACGAGTTCGCGCTCGGCTCAGGCAGGATATGATCAATCAGAGTAAATACTTGCAACAAATGAAGTGCGGGATCCCGTTCACCACATTCTCCTGCATGTTGCAAGAGAGTACTCAAGACAATCTCTGTACCGGCTTTACCGGGTTCCGCAACGATACCTGCCGCCGACAACGTATCTACAAGGTCAAGGCATCCCTGTTGTGTGCCTTGAGCAGACAGAGACGCCGAACTTGTCTGTGAAAACAATGTATCTGCTGCCTCGGTACATGCAAAGATGTCGACCGTTGCTGCGACCAGCTTGCGCATCGCCCGTGTCGTGGGTGGATACACAGGCGCCAGCTGCGTAATGAGTTGAAGTAAGTCGTCCGCGGTGAGAAGAAGTTGGTCAACGACTGCGTGGTTCATTGGAGGGGGCGGAAAGAGGACAAAATGTTTGTTCAGATCGTCACTGATTCCAATGAGGACGTCTATGAGGCATTGGATGATCCCTGGCGAGCCTTCTTGCCAAAACGATTGAAGTGTCTTCCATTCGCCTCTAGGTAGATTCAATTCGCGTCTGACGATTGCCAAAGACACACGAAGGGTGCGTAGTCGCCGAAGAGATAGAGGGTGGTCGCTGAAAAACATGAGTTCCTCTACAGCTGCAGGTAGGCCGTCCTCAGACACCAGCGCAATCTTGCGCAATGAGAAGAGCTCGTTTTCGGTGATAAAAGTTAATTTCGGCTCGAGCCGAAGGATAGTGTCGACAAGATCATCGTTAAGAATGGCTTGTGGATCCTTGGCGAGCTCGCAAATAATTTTCTCAGCTAGAATCCCAGATTGTCTGGGTATCTCGTTGTCCGAAGATATCCAATTGAGACGACGAGCCAGTTGCCGTAGCAGTAGGAGGTGATTGACGATCTTGCAGCATTACAAGATGAAATACTATAAACCTAGTGGGTATGATAAAACTCACCTCCCGATAACCGTTGACCCCCTGCCACAAGTGTATCACGGCTGACACCTGTTCACGGCAAGCATCGTTCCCAACACTATCAGTCCACGCCCATACAGCCAAAACACTTGCTACACCAATCACGGCTCTAACTAGACAAACAAAGGCATCATGCGAAGTTATATTGACTTTGTTGCGGCGGTACAACGGGGGTTGAGATAGGAGGGATGTCTGCACAGGCATTTGAGCCAGCTTGACAACAAGATCGTCGTGGGTGATCATCGTCTCGAGCCATATCGCCATTGAGGATTCCTCAGCCCCGATATCCAGGAGCATATTCCAACATTTATTGAAGTTGCTCTGAGTATTTGTTAAAGATTCCTCGAAAGTTTGCCACTCGATTATCCGGTTAGCGAGCCGTCGTGCTGCACTTTGCGTACGCGCGTCTGCTTTATGGCTTTCTTGAACTTGACGGAGCATGAGCAGGAAGGCTTCTGTATTCATGTGTCGTGCAACATCAAGATTAGAAGCAGCTTGTAAAAGACAAAGTAGGGTCTCTTCATCGACGTTCTGGGCAGTGAACAATGAACCTATGTCCAAATTACCCTGTTAAGACGATTAAATCGAGTTTCTTTCGTCCTAGTACGAACGACCGACCAAAAGTGCGCGAATTAGGCCTGGATGCTGCGATGCGGATATACTAAACAATCTCGCCAGCAGGTATACATCATTACTATCCTGCACACATTAAAAAAAGAGAGAAATAGACGTATGTCGTAGCCAACCTTTGGACTTGTGATGCATTCAGCGACTTTCACGGCAAAAGCAGACAGTCCTTCCTCGGTCGTTTGATCACATACTGGTCTCGACAGCAAGTCATTGACGGCTTCGATGCTCAGTCCTTCATCACCCAAAGACTCCAGGTCAGCATGTAGATATGGAAAATCAGGCAGATCCCAGTCATCATTAGTTGGCTTGAGACAGAACATCAACCGGATAACAAGAGGAAGTGGCGGTGCGTCAGGCATCAGCGCCAGAAGTTTTTTCGCAAGAGATGTGGGATCTAAGGAGGTGGAAGGGTCAATGGCCTTTGACATTGGCACTGGTTCTACGGAAGGTAGTAGTGGTGCTTCGTGCTTCTCCTTTGGAAGTACATCCGAGACAACAACCCCGTATATTGCGATCGAGAGTTTGGAAAACTTCCCTTTGAGAATCATTAAACGTGTTGCGTGCTATGGAATATCAGATTTAGTTGAAGCGTGTATATTCACAACTGACTTCGGTGCCCATGTCAACGGTGTATTCGACTTGTCTGCCTGCATATGCGATGGTTGTCGGGACGAGGGCATTAGATACGCGGGCTTTTTCTTTCGCATCAGCCTGGGATATGGGGTGGGCATTGAAAAAAACATCAATGTAGAATGCTTCAGGTTCGGTCTCGCTGGAATCTATGAGCTATGAGTTAAGCCGGTCAAGAAAACACATACGCGACGATGTCGGATGCGTTGGCAAAGGGATGTGCACCAGTGGGAAAGATTCGAATGGAGGATATGCGTACAGGGACGGCGAAGCGGATGGCGGCAAGAGGATCAGAGCCTTGGGGCTGGACGGTGCACCAGTGGAGGAGGGCCATAGCCAAGCAGCGCTGATCGCGCCTCGGCAAAATCCGACTAGCGCAGTGCGCAGTTGCCCGTGCTTTGCGATATTTCTTCCAAAACTGCCATGAGCCGTCCAACGACGATAAAGCTTCCACACCTCGACATCTCATCCGTTTCCCCACGTACTGTCTCACCGCGCACATTGGGTATGCGAGGGCGCTCACGGAGTAGTAGTATTGTCAAGGTAGAGGAGGTTGGTGAAGATTCTATCGAGGAATCTCTGGATCGTAGTGCTTTCCCCAATATTAATGCAAACTGGGTCAACGTGAAGGGTTAGTATCCCGTACTCTGCCTGGATCTCATGCATTTACAGTCTATACAGGCGCATGGGTGATACATGTAGTCCTTATATTTTGTGGCAAACTTGTCATCGACACTATACCGGGGATGACCCAGCAACTCAGCTGGACAACAGTCAATCTAACATATCTCGCTGTACGTGGCGCCATTATCATTCGATGTACATATGCTTACTTTTCAGTAGTTGACCTATCTCATGTTCCACTGGGTCACCGGTATACCCTTCGATCCTTCTCTACATGCCGGAGCCTATGACGACCTTACCCTATGGGAACAAATTGATGATGGAGCACAGTATACGCCTGCTAAGAAATGGTTATTCTGCGTACCTATCGGGCTGTGAGTGTCCTACTCATTCCCTGAGGAAGTCCCCACCCTGACAAAACCAGATTTCTTGCGTCCACGCATTATACCAATTACGATCCATGGCTTTTTGCCATCAACTTGACTGCGCTCATTCTGGGTTTGATACCCAAGCTTCCCCAGGTACTTTCCGCGCTTCCATACGTGGCAGCAATGAAAACGTGGACTGACAACTCCGAAATTCCAGCTTCATCGACAACGAGTGCGCTTCATGTCGCACAATCTCTCTGAAGCATCCACCCCTGTCGATTCCAGCTTCCCACCATCTGGTACACAAACACCTCTGTCTTCAGAGAAGTCCCCAATTATCACACTCACTGAAGCCCACTTCAGTTGAGGCAGTCATCTTTTCCTCGATTATGAGATGATTTGGTTTGTTAAGGTGGGGTTGTTCCTTTCCCTCGATAATGGGATAATTTGGTTTGTTCAGAATTAAGAACCCCCCTGCCATTCGTCATGCGGCGTCTGTCGGATAGAGCAGTCTTTTGCAACCAATCCAATGCATTGTACTTTATACATTCGTAGATCGAACCAAAGACTTACCCTCAACTCTCTAGTCACGCATTAGCTACCTACGACGCTCTCTACTTTCTCTCTAATATATTAGTCTATCGCGAAGGCGTGTCAGACGCCTGTTTATACTGTTGTAGGCGCAACCTATGAAGTGTCGATGACATTTTGTGGGCTGTTTCTTCGACAAGACAAGGTGAATTAACGTACAGGTTGCGAAGCAACATTAATGTCGTAACTTTTCCAATGGTCGGGATGTACAACGACGCCTATAATGTGCATGAGATGACCAAAGTAGGCATAGTATATCGTAAGCGATGGATGGTATACCTTCTCGCGTACATCCTTCTCGAAATTCTTCTCCGAAGAGACGTTAACACATACGCAGCCATCTTTGAGCCATTCAGTTTTGACTTTGTACGTGGCACTTGGAACAGCAGACACGACGACATCTGACTGGGCCAAACATTCTTGTAAGGTAAAGTTGCTCGGCCGGACGACGTGTCGTGGGTGGTAGCGACGCGTAACTTCGGATTCCGTGGAGCTGGTTACGTGTGGTCGTTTCGTGTATTCCTGGTCCAATCAAGTCATCACGCGACGTGTTAGCTCTGTTGAGAACATTCTTTACCTGTATTGAGTCGATGTCGACTGAAAAGACACGTGCGCCATCGTTTGAAAGGAGCGCTGCCAGTGGGCGACCAACTACTTCGGATCTGTGGGGGTTCAGGTCTCTACTCATTCAGGAAGGAAGGAAAAGTACAGACCGGTTGATCACGGTAATGATTTTACCATAGGCACGGTCGCCGTATGGGAGAATGGTATTATAAACTCGAACGTACTCGAGGCATTTGACGATGGCAAGGGGTGTACAAGGTATGATCGATTTGACTGTTCCAGCGGGAGGATGGTCGGACTCTAGCGCCGTTACCATTGGAGGAATAGGCGGTACAGTGGATAACAGTGAATTAGGCTCGATGAATCGGATGCTAGAGCATCTCTTAGTGGAAGCCGAGGCTAGGAAGAGTTCACAAGGTTCTCACTTGTGATACAAGTTGTAGTGAAACTTGACATGGAGACCTTCAACGTCTTTGAAGGGAGACACAATCTGCATAAGAATAAGCAACAATGGAACATCCTAGCCAGGATTATCACCTGCTGAAGGTAGTGGTCCTGATAGTACCAGTTCAATCTAATGTTCACTGCTTGACAATAGACTCATCAAACCTGTTGCGCTCCGAAAATTGGAAAGTACACCTTTCAAACCAATAAAAGTGGAACGAAAATCTTTATTTATGGCTTCATCTCTCAAAGTGAAGAAAGTGCATACCATAATGCCGTCTACACTCTCATCCTCATTCGCCTCAATGATCGCCTCTTCTACACCCTCTCCCTCCCCAAGGTCGGACGACACAGCCGCTCCAGTCTCTTTGAGCACGAAATCAAATCCGAGATCGGTACACTGCTTCTTTGTAAATTCCGCGTAGCTCCTGCTGGGTGTAGACGAAGTTGCAAGGATCCCGACAAGTTTCGGAGGACGTGTGCTTTGAGTAAGGGTTGTCTTGACTTCGTCTCGGAAAGTAACTGCTATGGGATCAGCTTTCAGAAGAAGACCTTTGCCTTCGTTTGCCGGTGAAGCCATCGGTGTTGTGTACAGAGTGGGTGTATGGTGATTGGACCAGGAAAGGAGAAATCTAAATTTTCGTCAAATTTCGTAAAGTCAAATTCAAATATCGGGTGCCGTCTAATCTGATCGATGTACGTTCGCACCGATCTGTCCACCCTTGATTACACCACCAGAAAGAGTTTACGACAGTACGGCAACGAAAGTCATTGACGGCAATCAGGAAATCAATGCAAATCATGTAAAATATTTAAAAATTGGACGCATACAATATATGCGAGATGGACGCAACGAATAAGAATGTAACTACTCGTACAAGTCAGAAGATCCCCGGCCGTACAAAACATGGTAGAAATCAATATCATCCATGATGTTTACCATTTGGAAGATTCGCAGGCAAAGGAGGCACAGGGATCACTTCACTTTCTCCTTCTCCCTCGTCATCATCGTCTTCGTCCATGAGCTGCGCAGCACGCTACAAAAAGGACAATGAATTATACTCTCAACTATAGATGAATGGATATACCTTCATGGCCTCTGCCTCGTTTGAGTAATGTCGGCCTCGTGCACGGACAAAAGCAGCGTGTTTAGCCGCCGCTGCAAGTTGCATCAGAGACAACAAAATTATTTTAAGAACCAGAAGTGCTTACCCTCTTCATCTATCTCTACCTCTTCTTCAACCTCTTCACTGGCATTGCCCCCTGCAGACATGATCTCCCCTCGCGCCTCATTTGGCAGGCTGAAGCTCGTACTCCTGCTTGACGTCGTGCTTCCCGAGCGACCAGAGAGCGACCCTGACCTTCCAAGGCTCGAGATGGAAGTCCGTCGAGAAGATGGACCAGAAGTATCTGCGCCAGCAGAAGATATAGATGACAACTGTGTTGGAGAACTCGAGGGTGATATGGGTGGAAAATAGCGCCCATCTAAATCGAGGTTTGGGATGTCTAGATCCTCCAAGATACCGAAGGTCATACGAAGGATGCATCAGACAATCAGAGCAACGCACCCCCCTCGATTGTGTCTGTTTCAGCATTGTAGCGGACGTAAGGCGTCTTGGGCTCGGTTATTTTCATCAAGCTGTCCTTCTGGATTTCAGTCAAAGCGAGATTTTCCTCATCCCACTGTAAGCTGCTGAATACGTGTAGAATATGACAGATTGTCCGTTGGGAATCTATAAGAACCTACTGGATATGTGTGCCAGGTTGTGGCGACGCATTCTTTAATATACCCTTTGGTTTTGGGTTAGAAGCGGAGCGAGGTAGCGGTGGAAGGGCCGGACGGTCTTCGAAGTCATCATAAGAAAGGTCTTCCGCATTGGACATTATGGCAGGACAAGTTATAGAAAGCCGTTGCTGAGGAAAGGGTAAATGCAGAAACCAAGATCATGACTCTCCGACAACCCCATCAAGACAGGATTATGTAATAATATCATTAAACTCTCTTGGTTCTCTTGTGCTTGTATTCTTTACGAGGTGTTATGACCATTGTTAGAAGGTGAATCCTAAGTAGACAGAAATCAATCCTCAGTCTCCGTATAATCGACTGTATTCGCATACCTAAGTAGACAGAAATCAATCTACGGTATGCGTAAGTAAAGAGTCATTGTATAAGTAAATAGTGAAGCTTACCCTCAGTCTCCGTATAATCGACTGAGGGTGTTCAGCATTGGTACGTAGTATATAAGTATGTTCTCCTCCATTGTTTCTTTGTCCATGATCAAATAGCTTTGACCCTGACCTAGGGTCCTGACGTCATTTGTCTCTGGCCAATGGCCCAACACTCACGGTGCCTATGACGCGTCCACGCGTCGGATCTCAACACTCCTCCTCACCATGAGTGTTTTACTCCTCCTTGCGTGGAACCCATCCCAAGTATCTCTCGTAACCTCGTGAATTGTGGGGCAGGCAAGGCTTTCGTAAACATGTCGGCAAAATTGTCTTTGGTGTTGATGTATTTTAAGATAATCTCCTTCGAAGCAACGCGTTCCCGCAGGAAGTGATACTTGATGTCGACGTGTTTCACACGTTGGTGAAGCATCGGGTCTTCAGAGAGGTTTATGGCAGAGTTGTTGTCCCAGAGTAGAGTTGTTGCTCCACAGGGCTTATATCCTATTTCTGTCATCAGCGTACGCAGCCAAACACACTCCTGGGCGGCCTCAAAGGCTGCCATGTATTCGGCTTCACATGAGGGTGCAGCAACTGTGCGTTGTTTTTGTGCTGACCAGGAAACAATGCCCGAACCCAAGGTCCAAGTGTATCTGCCCACACTCCTCCTGGTATCAAGGCAGTTTGCCCAGTCAGAGTCCATGAATCCAAGCAATGTTACAGGCTGTTTGCCCCCGAGGTATAAACCGAGCATATGTGTGCCCTTCAGGTAATGAAGTGTATGGATTGCCGCATTCCAATGCGTCTGCGTGTAGCAGTCCAGATATTGAGAAAGTTGTTGCACCGAGTACTGGATATCGGGGCGCGTGGATACCGCCAGCCATAGCAAACCTCCCACCAGTCTCCTATACGGGATCCTAGATATTTTCTCCCGTTCCTCATGTGACAATTTGGACAGATCGCCGCGTCAAAGTTTCATGCCTGCTTCCATGGGTGTTGCGACAGGTGTGGCGCTTGACTGACCAAATTGCTGGATCAGCCAATCAATCTGCGTCGTCTGCAATAGGTGTACTTGGTGGCCTTCTCAATCCCAATTGACAGCAATTCCTAGGATATGCTTGGGCATTCCCAAGGTCTGCAATTGTCCAGATGCTTGCCATTTCTTGCTTGAACTCATCATTGGCCATCTTTGTGCTAGCAATGGACAGGAAGTTGTCAATGTGAACCCCCACAATCACTATCCCAGTGTCAGTCTTCCTGTAATAGATACATGCCTCACATGCCAGCCACATAAATCCCCATTTCTTCATGTGCCCATCTAATGTTTTGTTCCAGATCCTGCCCACCTGTTTCATCCTATATAGACCCTTCACCAACTGACATACCCAGTTCCCTTTACCTTTCTCCTCAAACCCCTTTGGTTGTTCCATAAATACAGTCTCTTCCTCCCAGTAAGACCCCATTCAGAAATGCCATTTTGACATTGATCTGATTTGTGTCCCAGCCTAATGATACTGCCAGATGCAACAGAATTTGCCAGGATTCTGCATGTGCAGTAGGTGAGGTGGTCTGCATGTAATCTTTACCATATATCTGATTGAACCCTTATATGACATGTCATGTTTTGAATCTGGTGATCTTTCCATTTTCATCACATTTGATGGTGAACATGGGCCTGCCTTTCAGGATACAATGCCCTCATGGAATGTCTTCTTGTGGTACCAAAGTCCATACCCCCATCTCCTTCAAAGAGTCTAACTCCTTGCAATAAGACTTCTCCCACTTTGGTCCATTGGGTGAATTCCTAGCCTCCTTCCATGTTCTTGGCATTTCTAGATCAGCTTCAGGGTCCAGGTCTGGTAGGTCCTCAATGGCATCAAGCACTAAGAGGATTTGATCAAGATTGGGTTCCTGTTCCTCAGTGACATTATTCCCATCAACCTGCCTTTCTTCCTTGGTAGCCTGCCTCTGCTCAGTCCTCTCATTTCTAATGCAGTCAGCTGCCTCCTTCAATTCCCTAACTGCCTTCTCTGTGCAAGTCTCCCCTTGGTCTCCCTTGGATGCCTTCTCTGTTGGGATCACTGTCCTCATGGATCAACAAACTTGTGGTTCTTGTATCATTGCATCAGTGTGTGGTTGATCTGCTCCTGTTGCTGGAAATCCCTTGCAGACTGTTCCTGGG
The DNA here is from genome assembly GCA_018851325.1 of Termitomyces sp. DKA19. Lineage (NCBI taxonomy): Eukaryota > Fungi > Basidiomycota > Agaricomycetes > Agaricales > Lyophyllaceae > Termitomyces > Termitomyces sp. DKA19. The sequence goes on along the minus strand of JABCKS010024899.1, from coordinate 26,026 downwards.
ATAGCTGGGGTTTCATCATTATCTCCTTGAATGTGAATGGAGGGTGTGGCTGTTGCACTCCTGGCAATAGAGTGCATGTCAGAGAAGTCTGGGGTCAGTTCTTGTGTATTCAATACTTGAGGACTTAGGCTGGGGTTGGAGGACTTGTTGTGGCTTTTGATGAAATGGACATGGTAGGAGCTGTACACTCATTTTGTAGATCAATCATAACATCAATAGGCCTTGGAGTTGGGATCATATCTGATAAGCACACATTCAATGGAGCATTTGAATAACTTGGGGTTATGCTTGTTCTGAATGAGTACAAAGACCCAGCAACCTATTTCACAGATGTATGAGTAGTTTGGTCTTCTCTCATACCATAATTCATCTGGGGTCACATCTCTTATGGCCAATGTCTTGGTCTTTCCATGAAGATGTGCTGCCATCAGATAAAATTTGTCCCAGAGATATGGTGGGCATTTTGATGCCAGTCTCATTGCTCAAGCCTTTCCCATAAGTGTACAATGTTTGCATTCCACTCAACCTATATGTGCCAATGTGTAGGGAGCTCCTACTTCCAGCATAATTCCTCTTTCCTTATACCATTCTTTATGTTCATCACCATTGAACTCTCCATTGTGTCTGGTGCATAGTATATTCAAACATAAACCAGTTTCATTTTCTCATGTGAGGATCCATGCCTTAAGCTCATTGAAGCCATCATCTTCCTTCTTTAAGGGAATAGACTAAGGTTTATTTGTGTAGTTGTCAACAATATTCATGATGTAGTTATTTCTGGTGCATGAGGTAACAGCTGCTTGCCCTGTCAGGTCCATCCAAATCTTCTCCAGTTTTTCCATTGCTCTATGCCCCTCCCCTTCCTCTCTCTCCTTTGGTACTGGTGTCCTAGTCTGTTTTCCAAGGATACAGTGGTTACACTTCAAAGGTTTAGAGAGAAAGGATAAGGGCATACCTTCAACCATACCCACATGCACCATCTGCAAGATGGACTGATGATTCATGTGTCCCAGTCTGAGGTGCCATGACTTGAGGTTGGGCAATGCATGAACTGCAAATGCATGGTTGAAGAGGAGATCAAGGGCATAGAGATCTTGTTTTGGAATGAGAGTGCCAGTAGCAATGACCTTCCCATTTATCTCCTTCATCAGTGTGGCACCTTTATCATCAAATGTGGTTGCAATCCTGATGTAACATACTAGTCTGCTTATGGATAGCAGACATACCATTGATTTGGGCATGTATAGCACATTTTCAAGTTCCAGATATGTGTCTTCTGCAACATAAAGACATATTGTGCTGACACCTGTTGCTGAGATAGAGGAGCCACCTACTCAACAGATAGGTTTTTTGCAGATTGGGTTTATTGTAATGAAGTCAGTAGTGTCAGAAGAGATGTGAATGGTCATGTCTGAGTCCAGAAAGAATGGGTTAGTTGCCTGGGTCTTGCAGGATAGAGCTGCTTCATGGTGGGAGTCATTTCTAGTGTACTCACCCCAATCCACATTAGCCTTTGGTTCCTCCTCTATCACAATCCATGCATCCATTTTGAGCACCTCAACCTTGGAAAGAGGTTCAATGGATGAGATTGCATCTGCTGCTAATCTAGCAAACTCCATTTTTGATGTAAAGTTTGTTTTCCCTGTCTGGGTAGCTAGATATGCCACAATTATTTCTGAGTTGTCCTCCAGTGTGAATGTGCTACCCCCACTTGGCATGAAAGTAACTTTCAATGTTTTCTTCTTATCCTTCTCCTTCTTCTGGTTCTCATAATGTGCCAATCAGGCCTTTCTGGATTCTTCTATAGTTTTTCCTTCCATTATGCTGCCCTCCAGAATGCACCAGGGTAGTGTATGGCCAGTGTAAACCTATACAGGATGCTTGTAGGCTTTGCAAGTAGTGTATGTCAGGTTACTTTCCCTAAATGACTTTGTGGCAAATACAGTGGATATTGTGTCTGCAGGGTTCAAACTGGGTTTATCTACATCTAGAAGGATCTGCTCTCCCTCCAGGAAATGTTTGATTTCTACCAGCCTATATTTCTTTGTGTATCCAGCCTGTCCCAGGTCCTGAGAGATGATCAATCAAATGTGGACAAAGGATTTGTTGGATAATGATGATAGTACCACAATTGACTTCAGTAGCTCCTTGGTGACTTCTCCTGCATCAAATACTTAGTCAATTTTCTTATAAATTGTGTTGACTGTTTTGGTAAGAGGTTTGGATAAGGAGCACTTCATAGTAAGAGCCTCTTAAAGCAGTTGAACTTGTCTGACTGGGACACTGCCAGCATGCTGCTCCTTCAGGTAATCCCATAGAGTCACAGGATCCTCCTTCTCTGCACAAAGCTTCTGCTCAGGCATCAAGATCACTTGTTTTAGGAATGAGGAAGCTAGGTACTTATTTAAAGTCCATGCATGGTGAGCATGTGGCTCATAAACAGGATGTGGAGCAGGAGGTGCATCAAAAACATAGTCCCAAAGCTGTACCATCAATAATTCAAGCTTTATTGTATAAGCCCATTTGGAATACTTGCCATCATTCTTATCTAGAATGTGGCCAGTCCAAGATGATGTGATCTTTCTGACAGGGAGTATAGTAGGGCTACTTATCTACAAGCCTCATTTCAGCAATCCAAGTGGCAGAAGGAGGTACAGGAGGTGCAAGTGTCCCCAGGGATGTATCTTTCTTAGTAGGCAACATAGTTTCATTATCCCAGAGAGATCCAAAAGACTTTTGACAAAATGCAAGCACATATAGATAAGATCAAGAATTGGGCAATTGGCCTGGCAAAGTAAACAATGAGTGTCTTTGTATGCTTACAAAGCAAATTTTTCAGGTAGATTTGTCTTCTAGTAGGCAGTACAGCAACAACCTATAACCTGTTAGAAGGTGAATCCTAAGTAGAAAAAAATCAATCCTCAGTCTCCATATAATTGACTGTATTCACATATCTAAGTAGACAGAAATCAATCTATAGTATGCATAAGTAAAGAGTCATTATATAAGTAAATAGTGAAGCTTACCCTCAGTCTCTATATAATCAACTGAGGGTGTTCAGCATTGATACATAGTATATAAGTATGTTCTCCTCCATTGTTTCTTTGTCCATGATCAAATAGCTTTGACCCTGACCTAGGGTCCTGACCATCATTGTCTCTGTGGCCAATGGCCCAACATTTATGGTGCCTATGATGTGTCCACACATTGGATCTCAACAACCATGCCTTTGGAATAGATGTTTGTCTTAGTCTTGGTCTTTTCTATATATTATTTGTGTAGTCCATACAAAATGTTACTGTAAGACAGACTGAATATTAATCCTTCAGTCTTAGTAAAAGAACTGTTTATATTTGACCTATAAGACAGACTGAATATTGATTCTGTAGGTTGGTGTAAGTAGTGAGTACTGGTAATAAGTAATAGAGTAACCCACCCTCAGTTCTAGTAAAGGAACTGAGGGATGTAATGTAGGGATTAGCCACATATAGCCACATAGTGACTGAGTTGACTATACAGTATGATTGGGCTTGATCATGCTGAAGAAAATAAAGAAAAGTAAAGAAAGGAATAATATGACTTTGGAAAAATATAAATTAACTAGGAAGTAACTGATGTTGCTGCCATAGCAGAGAGTCTATCACAACACTCCCCCAGACTCAAGCTAGGGCTTGAGACTAAAAAGTCCAACAAGGTGAGAATGGATAATATATCCCAAGGGCTTAGTGAAGAGGTTGGCCAGGTTATAAGAGGATGGAATGTGAATAACCTCAATTTTGCTCAATTTTACATGCTCTCATATGTAATAGTGACAGATGTCAATATATTTAGCATAGGCATACCCTTTGGTGTATTGAGCAAGTGATAAGGTAGGCAAGTTGTCAACATGAAGATATGCAAGCAAAGTCTGCACAAGGTTAACATTCAGAACCCAATTAAACATCCACATAGCTTGCTGAGTATTGTGAGTTAAAACTATATAGTTAGTCTCCATATTGGAGAGAACTATGGTGGGCTAATGTTTAGAACTTCAGGAGAAGGCTCTGCCAGCTATAGAGTGAAGACATACCCCCTTGTAGATCATTGAGTGTCCAAGTCACCTCTATAGTCAGCATTGATATATCCAGTGGGCTTAATTTCAGCTCCTTTTTAGTATGTAATGTAGTAATCTAGAGTCCCATTCATATACTGCATCACATAAGCCAAGGCTCTCTAGTAAGCAGGTCCAGGGTGGTTTTAGAAATATACAAGGAGTCCAACTACAATAGACAAGTCAGATCAATTAGTAACTTGAGCCCACATCAATGAGCCTGGAGCCTTGTAGTAAGGCTTGTTCAGTATATATTTTTGGTCTTCTTTAGTCTGAGGGGACTAAGCTTTGGTCAGGGTAAGGCCAGTGGATAGTGGTATATTCTTAGCATTGGAGAACTGGAATTCAAATTGTTCAAGCATGTATTCCTAGTATGTTTACTGTAAAAGGTGAATGTCTTCAGTCATTGAGTCCTAGTCAAACTACATGCCTAAGATATAGTTCAGCTTCCTCATATTCTTTACCTTGAATTTTGACCCTAATTCTGTTTTAGCAGCCTGTGAACCTTCTGTAGTTGCAGATGCTCCCAGAATGTTGTTATTGTAATTAGCCATAATAGTATGCTCATTGGTAATCAGCTTATATCTGACACAGCTATCACCTCATAATAGTGAGATAGTCAAGTTTGTCATATACCCAGTTAAGGTTATGTTACCAGTTATGACCACCCTGCATAAGGCTATATAAGGTTTTCTTGAGGTGTAAAGCCTTACCCTTCCCCCCTCAAAAATCTGAGAGAGGGGGTTTATGTAGACTATGTATTGCAACTCACTATTTAAATATACAGACATAAAGTCAATCTGCTATATATGTATATATGTATCCTCAATGCAGCTGCAACCACCACTGTCATTCTCATTGATTCCAAGTGGATAACCAAGGTATAAGTCTCATTGAAGTCTTCTCTTTGGATACAGGTGTAACTCTTTACAACTCAACAAGCCTTTCTCTTCATAATTTCCTCTTCAGCATTATAATTATTCACATATACCCATATACAGTCCACCATCCTCTTTTCATTAGATATATTCTTGGCATCAATAACCTTCTATACATCCTTCCTTTCTATAACTCCTAGTTTGACTTCCATTATAGAAACCTACAAGTCCAGTCACCTCATAGCTTCCCAATAACTTTTTGGAACATTCTTAGCACCATCTTTCTTGGTCAATGCTAGGAAAGCAAATGGAGTGATCAAGACTAATAAGGTCTTAGGGGCACCCTTGCTCTTAGCCCATTCCTCCCTCACATTTCTAACTGCAACCTACATTACAATAGATTCTTGTACCTTCACAATAGCATAGATTAGGTGAATGTTTCTGGTAAATTGACAAAGGGCAAGAGAAGGGTTGTTTAGCCCAAGTTTGGCCAGAGTTGTCTGTGCAGTCTCTGGAACTGCATAGAAAGGGCTATCTAATAGCTGGATATAGAAAGCTACCTGTTGTTAAAAAGATGTAAGGGGATAACTCCATTACTAGGTGACTCCAACTCTATCCAGCCTTAGTTATAGAAGTAGCATCATCTCTAGCATATCCAACTGACCAGCTGTCAAGCCCTATGCCCTCCTGTCATTATTAGTTAGCCTTTTATAGTTATTGGACTTACTTCTCCTTTTGATATATTAATATTCATTACTGCTTAACATACCTGGGCTGCTTACCACATACAGCATTAGTCATAGTATAGCCACAGATATAGCATATAAGCCAGTCAGCAGGATAGAATATTCTCTGACCAATCAATAGCAGTGTTTACTATGCCTATCTATTGAATTGACTGTGAGTTGGCTCAGTGTCATGCCTGCCCTTTCACCTTACTAGCTCCCTCTCCTTTGACTTCCTGCTTGTCTCTTAGCTGCCTTTGTGCCCTTTGACTCTTGCTTGCTGCCTTGGAGTTGTTGTAGCTTGGTTGAGTTACATACTTATCCTACAAGTCTATATCATTTTTATAGCTCAATTGGTTCTCTATGCTATCTGCATCTTTAGCTTACAGCACCCACTCTACTACTTACCCTTAGTCTCTCCCTAATCTCAAGACTTTATATTATTCTTTACTGCTTTATCCAATTCTGCCAATACTATCAAGAGAACTGTTAACTTTCATGGCTAGACTCAAAAGCAGACTAGTAACACTTTAGTCCAGTTATATGCCCCTGCCCATTGCCACTGTTGCTTCTGCCCAAACAGCTTCACAGCCTAGTAAAGGTGGCTGCTCAGTTCCTTTAGGCTTAGCAATGCAATCAGCTCCCTCTGGGCAGCCAAAGCCTAAGTTATCTACAAAACCTCTTGCTATACCTATCTCTTATATTCCTTAATGTGTAGTGTACCCTACAGCTAATACTCCTCTTACCATCCTCCTTGCTTAGGACCTATCTCTTACAGATGGCCATACCTCATGTTTCAAGTTCACACTTAAACTTCCCAACTCTCTGGTTGTATATATAGTTAGTCATCAGGGGCAGGGCCTTAAATAAGTCCTAGACATCTCTGATGCCTACTTGGCAGCCTTTATAGTTGGCTTGGCTAGAGGAGACTGTTAGTATGTCTCTATTCAGGGCTCCAATTAGCAGCTTGAAGAGGCTTTTGTTGTCATTGGAAAGCAGATAGCCAAGAAGTGAGTCTGTATACTGCAAAAGCAATGTTCAGACAATATTGTGCCAGCACCTTTAGAATACACCACATCATCCATCCTAACTTCTACTTAACCCAGAACACCTTCTCCTAATGCTCTACTGATAGCCCCTAGGCTGGCAGCTACAGCTGTTACCTTTCCTATCTGGCAACTTCTATCTCTTTCTTCAGATTTACTAATATCAAGTATTCACTCATTTGAGGTAACAAGACCCATCTGTCACTGAGTACCATTAACAACATCTCTGCCAATCTTATCTGCACAGCACATGACTTGGGAATATAGTATAAGAATG
>JABCKS010024899.1:0-18932 GCA_018851325.1 Termitomyces sp. DKA19 | reverse complement strand
CCCAATATTTGATATTTTGTCAATTTTTACAGATTATGAGCAAGTTATACATAGTCTAAACACAAAGTCTGAAATAAGGTAGGCTTTTATACAAGACCTTAGTAATTATAAGACTTTTGGGATCACAAGCTTCATCATGTGGAGTCTAGCCTTTGGATCTAGAACAACTAGGCTAAGAACCTCTTTAGCAACAATTACTAGTAACAATTCTTAGTAATATAATCACTTTGTTTCTAAAAGACAACATATCATAGATATGTGACTTCTTAGACCCTTTTATTTTTCTTGATTACAAACATACCTGAATGGCATCTACACTTCAAATACTGACATATGGTATACTTACTTATTTTTCCATTTTAGATACTCATCTATTTTCTATTTAACACATTTTATATACATTTCTGACATTACATACTTATAGCTAGATACTATCTGGACATCAATATAAAATTTAGACATCTTAATAGATGCCATTACCTTTGGTAACCATCTTTTCTTTCTTGCTTACATTACTTACTACAATATAAATACTCTCTATACATATCTAGTCCAATATAAAAAAGAAAAGTTATAGCCCACCACTACCTACTGAAGCCTTGGAGTACTCTGCTCATTATACCTCTCTCAGCTTCAGACTTCACTTCTGGTATTCTTTGTCACTATTAACAGCTTAGTGGCAAGCCTTAGTGGACTCATTCTTGATTTAGCATAGTACTAAGTATGGGTGCCTTATAGTATTATCAGTGCTTTAACAATGCTAGTGACTTTGGCTAGCAACTAGTTTTTATGTTTCTTCTTCAGTTCCTATCAGTCTGTACTTATGTTTCTGTTTTCATTTTCTTTCATTGCTAGGCCCTCACTAACCTTAGCAACTTCTCTTAGCAACCTTTTACTTAGCAATTTGCTACCCTTTTATACCTTAGCAACTGACTCCCTTTCCCACTCCCTTAGTGATTGCTTTGTCTTCATTCTTTTTCTTTCTTATTACTTAGCAACTTAGTAATTTTTTTTGTTAGCAACTAGCAACTTAGCTCTAGTTCTCTGAATTACTTACCAACTTACACTCACACACCCTTCTTACTGCCAGCTACTCTATCTGGTTGCCAGTGCATTTTATAAGTTTTCTTTTGGTTTTCTACATAGCAGCTAGGCAGTATAGAAGCACATTAGGGACTACTCCAGCTTTTTTGATAAACATAACTTCACCTATGGCTCTTTCTACACTGACTCCTAGTAAGTCAACTCTAATCATCCAATATGCCTTTGAACATTATTTTAAGGCATTATACCAGACCACTTGCTATGGTTAGCCCTAATTGAAAAAGGTAATGCTGTTTATTAGGTTAACAAACCTTGAGAGAGGGGTGATGTAAGGGGATGACCCTATTACTAGGCAACTTCCACTCTATCTAGCCTTAGTTATAGGAGTAGCATTATCTCTAGTACATCCAACCAACTAGCTGCTAACTCCTATGCCCTCCTATTATTGTGAGTCAGCCTTTTATAGTCATTAGACTCTACTTCTCCTTTTGATGTATTGATAGTCATTACTACTTAGTATATCTGGGCTGCTTACCATATACAGCATTAGTCATAGTGTAGCTATGGATATAGTATATAAGCCAGTCAGCAGGATAAAATATCCTCTGACTAATCAATAGCAGTATTCACTATGCCTATCTATTGAACTGACTATGAGGTTGGCTCAGTGTTGTGCCTGCCCCTTTGCCTTGCTAGCTTCCTCTTCCTTGACTTCTTGCCTGACTCTTAGCTGCCTTTGTACTCTTTGACTCTTACTTGTTACCTTGGGTTTATTGCAGCTCAGTTGAGTTGCATACTTTTCTTATAAGTTTATATTGCCTTTATAGGAGAGATTAGAGGTGCCACTGGGTTTTTGAGGATAAGGGTGGTAGATACTAGGTCATTCTTTTCTGTGACTGCAATTATTTAATAGCCTCAGTCTTCCTCAAAGATCATACTTTAGCTTATAAAAATAATGCAGTTTGCCTCATTATAAAGGCAGTATTTATAACTTGAGTATCTTACTATTACATATTTGACAGATTATGAGTTGAGTTTAGACTTAATGAGCTTTTTAGGAACACAGGTATACTCTATATATTTAAAAGAGTATAAGTGTTTCATATCTTGCCTCTTTTTCAACTATTATTTCTCAGGAATAATGTTGAGATTATAGATAGACAGTAACCAATTCTGAGTATATATGATGGTGGCCACAGCTTTGGCCTAGAGGCTTTTTAGAAGGTTGCTTTTGGCAAGCAAGCATCTAACTCTATTAAAGATAGCTCAGATTGAGCATTTGACTACCCCATTTCAAGAGTAAGCATATAGTACTATAGGCTTAAGTGCAATTCCCTTTTTCTTAGTAGTACTTGTACTATAAGTGGTTTATCCACTCCTTTTTGCTATTAATCTAGATGATTTTAAGTTAGTTTTCAGTCTGCTGCTCTACCTTTATAATATAGTGTTTTAGGGCCAACAGGGTAGTCTTGCTTGCCTTATTTGTCAGGTACAAACCTTGTAAGTATAATGACCTTGTATTTGTGAATGCTATCAAGTACAATGCTCCTCCTAATAACACTACAGTGGCAGGTCCCTAGAAGTCAATTGCCTGCAGTCTAAACATCTTCAAAGGCTCTATTATATAGTTGCATGGTTTGTTTCCTATAGATACAATCCTTACAAAGTCTAGGTATATGTGAATCTCCTTGAATATAAAGTCTATCTACTAAATTCTGCATCTCCAATCTTTTGATAGACTGTAAGCCAATATAGCTAAACCATCTGTGCTACATATTAAGTGAAACTGGTTTGTTGACTGTAGACCAGAATCTTTGTAGATGGTAGGTCAGCATTGATACCCATAGTTTTAGCTAGACTCTTATCTTTAGCAGGTTGAAACTTCAAAAAGTATATATAATGTCACTTCTTGCCTTTTATAAAGATCTAACCAGATAGATTGGTAAAGTTTGCCTATTCCCCCTTAAAGACTACTGAGAACCTCAAATTGTCAAATTTCCTAATTAAGACCAGGTTTGTAGCAAGCTCAGATAGATGTAAGGCTGACTTGAAGACTAAGTGAAATATTTGTTCATTTATATTAACCATCTCTTCCACAATTGCCTCCTTTAGAATGTTAAAAATACTATCACAATTTGTTGCTATACTCTGATAGAGGCTAGTATAGGCTTTATATTCCTTAAATTCAGATTGTTTGACAAAGCAGTAGTCTATTACTCCAGAATCAATATAAGTAGATGCTTCTTTGCTAACTGTGGACATGATGAGAGTGCTTGCAAGGATTTCTACAGCTAAGAGTTATAATTCTAAAGGATTTAAGCTAGTGTTATATATGGCAGCTGGAGTAAATTGAATAGTTGTTATCAAGGCATAGGTAGTGTGGGAAGTATTTGTAGATGTAACCATTACAACATTTGCAGCTGAAGTCTATAGTTTAGAGGTTGTCTGAGTAGAAATAGCATTCTACCTGTATTCAAAATTTAGGAGGAATTGGCCCTTCTTACCTCCATCCTTTCAATAGTAATTTTCAATAGTGTATCTAGTGCATTCACTTGTTTTGGGTTTGTAGAGTCTTTGCAAGCAGGACAGCAGAAGTTAAGTTTGATCTAGCAGTCAATTGCTTTTTCAAGCACTCCCAATGGACATTAAGGCTTGCAATGAGTTTGATGGTTAATTGGAGGGAAGCTATGATATAATTCCATAAAGTGGGGAGTAATAAGATTACTATAGCTCTGAACTGGTTGTCTTTGATATCTACCCCCTTTTCAACTACATAGCTCAATTTTAAGTGGAGGTTTGTGATATGCTCTTAGAAATCCATCTCATCTGAGTACTTTGTAGCTTTCAGTACATTTTCTACCAAGTTTGCTCCTAAGTCTGAAATAGTTCCATAGAATTCTTTTAATATTTTCCATACTTCTGCTATAGTATCTAACATTTTAATCTCAATGCTGATAGAGTTTTTAGTATTGTATATGATTAGTGCCAGAGTCCATGCATTTTGGACTTGCCATTCTTGATGAAACAGGGACTTATTCTACCATTCTGTTGCTGCAGGAGTAAGTATAGCCATTTTTAGGCTTGGTGGGTCTATTGTTCTATCAAGGTAACCTTTAGTGTCTTTAAGTTTTACTGCCAGGAAGACTTAATCTCTAAATATAATGTAATTTGTTCTGTTAAATAAGAACTTTTCTGGAAATGTAGGGAGGTTGCTGTTTCCTCTAGATATTGTAGAAGTCATATTTAGTTTTCAGTGGATGTTTTATAAGTAGACATTGTATAAATATGAGTGAGCACTTTTTGGGACCTCATAACCTGTAAGATAGACTAAATATTAATCCCTCAGTTTTAGTAAAAGAACTGTTTATATTTAACCTGTAAGACAGACTGAATATTAATTTTATAGGTCAGTATAAGTAGTGAGTAGGGGTGATAAGTAATAGAGTAACCTACTCTCAGTCTTAGTAAAAGAACTGAGGGATATAATCTAGAGATTAGCCAAATATAGCTACACAGTGGCCAAGTTGACTATACAGTATGATCAAGCTCAATTATGCTAAAGAAAATAAAAAAAAGTAAAGAAAAGAAAAATATGAATTTATAAAAATATAAATTAACCAGGAAGTAACCAATACTGCTGCCACAGTGGAGAGTCTATCATAACAGCTACAATTACAATGCTACTATTTAAGTATAAAACTATCAAGTAGGCTTTGATTTTAAAACTCTATACCTAGTCTTAGTACTAACCTTGGTATACTTAGTTAGAATTTTGATTTCAAAACTCAAGCACTAACTTTGCTGTGCTTAGTTAGAGCTTTGATTTCAAACCTTAATGCTTAGTTTTAGTACTAACTTTACTATATTTAGTTAGAGCCTTGATTTCAAAATTTAATACTTAGTTCTAGCACCAACTTTGCTGTGCTTAGTTAGGTGCTTAATTCTAAACTCAATGCCTAGTTTTAGCTCCAAATTTGTTGTACTTAATTAGAGCCTTGATTTTGAAATTCAATACTAAGTCTCAGCTCTAAATTTGTTATACTTAGTTATAGCCTTGATTTTAAAACTCAGAGGTCAGTTTCAGCAACAACTTTGATATACTTAGTTAGGGCCTTGATTTCAAAACTTAGTAATTAGTCCTAGCCTTAACTTTACTATATTCAGTAACTCAGTCTCTACTCTAACTTTACTTTATTTGATTATAGCTCTATGTATGTATTTTAGTAACTCAGTCTTTACTATAAGCTGAATTCAATGTTAGTTAACATTAATTAATTAATAGCTAGAGCAATATATACTTTATTATTTAAAAAATAATAAAATTTATATACTATAATGACATATTCAGTATAATATTGTTAAAGTATCACTAATAAGCTTAATTTTGTTGTTGACTGTCTTCTATAGCTTACTAAGGATTTTAATAAAGTTGTATAAAGTTTTGGTTAAAGTATTGTAGTATATAGTAGTATCAGCACTTAATAAGTTAATCTACACACAGTCACAGTTGTATAATTATGTATTGGACATCTTAATCTACTTATTCTTACCAAAGAGATAATATATAGCTGTTGGCTATAGATAGAACAATCTTGTATGTATCATGCAGTAACTAAATCAGACTGAAATATTGGATTAGACTGGATATATTGTAAATTACAAGATATTGTCCTTATATAATCTACAGACATACATTAGTGATGTATGTTAATTACTCAGTACAATAATGTCAAAGTAACAAATTAGCTTAGAGTAATCTCTAGGTTATATACCCTCCTTTTAGATGGATAGTCAGTCTAGAAAGGATAGATCACTGTTGTACCCAAGCATTAAACAGACCTATATGCTGACTTAAGGTCAGTCCTTACTGCTCTAACAGCACTGCAAGTTATTACTCTAAAAGGTAGTCTATTTGACTATGGGCAATGGCTCCTGCCACTTACAAGCACCTTTGATGTAGTACACTATAGTATATATTGGTATTACAAATGCCATATACAGTGGCAAAAAAAACTGTCTCAATGTTTTATACTTTTTGAAAAATGATATTAGCATAAAAGATTGGAAGTATCTAAAATTTTGGGCAAATTATGTCAATATAATGGCATTGCAGCTACAAGTCACATCTTAGCTTATTTAGTTTAAATCAAAACTGATGGAGTAATGGCCATTTTAAAATATTCACTTATTAGGACAGTTTTTTGAGTATCTCTAATTTTAGTATTTAGTACTTTGTATGTCCTCTATATGTCTTGTTAACTGCTTGAATCTTTCTAGTCATGCTTTCTATCAGTCTTTGGCATATTTCTGCTGGTATTCCATTCCACTCCTTTATAACTCTCTCCTACAATTCATGTACATTATAAGAAGGTGTTTTATACTGCCTAAGCTGCTTCTTAAGGTACTCTCAGAAGTGTTCAATAGGGTTAAGATCAGGGGATTGAGCTGGCCACTAGAGAATATCAAAGTTGTTGTCTTTAAACCACTTGTTAGCCCTCTTGAAGTTGTGTTTGGGGTCATTGTCCTGTTGAAAGTAGTGGGCACCCTCCTCTATCTCTAATTTTTCAAAGCTCTCCTTTGCTCTATCCTTCAAAATTTCACAGTACTGCTCTGTATTCATGATTTCCACCATCTCTACCAGCTTTCCTACCCTATTCCAACCTATACAGCCCCATACTATGAGATTATTCCCTCCTCCATGTTTTACAGTAGGTGTAGTAGTTTAATTTGAAATGCCTTTTCCTTGTAGCTTTCACATATACTGTTATTCATCTGACCTAATCCTGTCAATCTTTGTCTTATCTGTCTATAACACTCTTTTTCAGTTCTCTACAGTCTAGTTTTAATGCTCTTAAGTTCATTTAAGTCATAGTTGCCTATGTCTAGCTTTGAGTATAGGAACTTTTCTCTTTGTAGTAGACTGATACCCCTCTTCCTTTAGCACATTCCAGACAGTCTGAGGAGAGACAGGATTGGAAATAATGTTGTTGATAAAATTGGTAGCCTGAACAGCTGTATCAAGTCTTCCAATTGAGATTTTTCAAACAATAGCCTGTTTATTATGTAGAGTAAGCTTAGCTGAACAGCCTTCAGAATGGTTTTCCTTGTCTATCTCCAACTCTCTACTAATCCTCCCAATAGTAGACTTTCCTAAACTAGTTTTAGCCTCAATCTGATATAGAGAATACTCTTGAGTAAGGAGAAAAGCAACAGTAGAGCATTGTGCAAGAGAAGTAGCTTTTATAATGGTAGTTGAAGGTCAAGATATGATTCAAGCAACTTGAACCACTCCCAAATATACCCAAACATGGTCACATGACTCTGTTGATATTCCCACATGCAACTTACTCTTTATTTCTGACTAAAATAGAAATAAATCTGTAAAGTTGAAGATGCTCAAAAAACTGTCCCAATAAGTGAATATTTGAAAATGGCCATTACTCCATCAGTTTTGATTTACACTACATAAGCTAAGATGTGACTTGTAGCTGCAATGCCATTATATTGACATGATTTAACCAAAATTTTAGATACTTCCAATCTTTTATGCTAATATCATTTTTCAAAAAGTATAAAACATTGAGACAGTTTTTTAAGCTACTATATTATATTATGTACAGTACAACAAAGAAACATGCTGTTAAGCATGCACATCAAGTTCAAGGACTTGATGAAGTTACCTAGCTATATAATATAAATAAAAATAGCTGTTCAGCCTGTCATTGCACTTACCTATAATTCACTCTTATCCATTGTTTTTAATTTTACCTTAGTTGTGATATTAAGTATAGAGAAGAAGGGCTCCAAGTCCATCCTCAATAGAGTTATTGGGCCTCTGGCAGCAGTTGCATTTATCATATTATAATCAGTCAGTATAATGTTAGTTATAGCTTCAATAGTAGACATTATACTATGTACTAATATTTGTTTCCAGAGCTAACCTGTATTCAGGTCCATTCCAATGTAATAATAGAGGCTAGTAGGCTTAGAGAAAATGTTACATGCACTTTTTTCTGTGTGCCTAAAGAGGAGGCAATAGTGATTCTCCTTAATCATTTCTTGCCAGTTATCCCATTCTGAAATGGCTAGTGGGGTTCTGTATATTTCTAGATACTGTACATGCTTATTGTTAATGTCTTTAAAGATGCTAAGAGACATAGTAGGCTGGTGAAACTGTTGTTCCAGGTAAACCATGCTATATGTATAAGTGTGGTCCACCTAATCTAGTGAAATTTAGTTGTACAATAAGATATAAATTGCATTGCCATTGGAGAAGTTCTGTATCTGATTATTAGGTATATAAACTTGACATAACTCAATTTAGGCTCCAAACTGGTCCATCAATGAATGTCTTAGGTTAGCCACATTATATGTAGTAGCCACTTTACAATACAACCTAGAGTGCACTATGACCAGCACAAGTCATTGTATAAGAGAAGTTTTTCCTGTGCTATTAGCACAGAGTGCTCTGCAAAGTACAAATCCAAAAAGGGTTTGCTAGTGTATCTGATAGGCAAAATCTACCACAATGCCCTGCTAAGTGTTCTTCAATCCTGGATGACCATAAATCAATACATAACTGCACTATTTGATCAAGGTCAAATGGCCTCTTTGGATTGGGTAAATACATGATATGTAGTACAGTGGTGCCATTCTTTTTTATATGTATAAAGTATGAGAGAATATGATGGCTCTTAATGAGAGGCAGGTCCTTGAGCTCCTATATTAGGTTGATGAACTCCTGATAAATAAGATCAAATATGAGGAGCTGTATTGTGCAGTCTTATAGTACAAGATCAGTATGCTGTGCAAGTAACTGCAACTCTATTATTAGTATATATATGACTATATAGTCATGGTATGGTACATACAGGTTTGTATAATACTTGTAGAGCCTTTCTAGCTCATATGGCATGTTGGAAAACCCTCTATGAGTGAACTTGTATACCATTGTATATAGCATATCTGCCACCTAACCAGAGCTGTGTTTATAATTAGCTATATAGTTAGTGTTGGCACCAATAAAAATAGTGTTTATCCAGTACAAATAGTAAAAACAGGATCCCAGACCCTTATGAAAACACAACTTGAGCCACTTAATATTGAGTGGCCTCTATACCTTTACCCCTAATCTATCAGGAATTTATCCAAAAAAATTATTCTATGCCCTATGAGCTAGGGCAGCCACTGCTTATGCCTTATTTGCTTTCTTTTTGACAAGTTTATTATTATGAGTTATATGCTAGAAGTGCTGTGTGGATGTTTTGCCTTCTTCTTCCTCCTCCTCTTCTGTTTCTAAGGATGACTAACTATAGTTACTGTCATCCTCCTCTATCAGGACAGCTTGCTGCTTTCCTTTGCTAACAGCTGCAGCTTTGACCACCTTAGCCACCAATTTATTGTATTATGTAGGCATGTATAGGTCAGTAGTCAATTTGAATATTTCAAACTATACTGGTGGCACAGAAACCACAATTATATATATGAATAAAAGCTATACAGGCTCTGTCCTTGCTGGCACATTCACAGGAAAGCTTACAACCTCCATCTTAGTCATATTGAGGAGAAGCTTACACCTCCAATAATGCTTCTATAGCTCTAGGACCTCTGAAGTTTGTATTAAGGTAGTAAGTCCCCAAGTTAAGGAATCTACTATCTTCAGGGCCTGTGCCCCAACTAGTGTACTTAACTCTGCTAACTTTGTATTACTCCATGATAGTAAGATCTCTTCTATCTCTTCATCTTACTGTTCCAACAAGAGCTTAGCTAGTGGCACCTTTAGTGTCTATATAATAGTAGTTTCTAGCTATTTACTTGGTACAACTATAGACTATGCAAGCATCATTGGTAGTCTTAAAGCCACTACTCTAGTATTGTTATATGCTGCTTCTTTATGAGCTTAATTTGGTTGAGCAACCCTTTTATTACTATTACTGCAAGACAAAAATGTAGCCATTGCAGGTACTGGTTATCCTACTGTCTTTAAGCAGTGTATTAGCACCTCTGTCCCCAGTATCATTTGTACTTGCAGTGCATACTCCTCAACTGGCTAGTGTGCCACTATACATGCATATAACTATACTAGTATCTGAGTCCAACTCAGTCCCAGCTGATATACATACTTGTAGTACACTTTCTCATTTTGACGCTCATAGCACTCTTCTTTGTCTATATTTATTTATACATGGATGGGCATCTAATATGGCAGTAGCTCCTTGCAGCTTGAGTAGACTACAGCTACGTATTGCTAGCTTCTTATTTGTCTCTGTAGATACATCATTTGACTTTGTGCAGGTCTTCTCCCCCTTCTAGAGTTCTGGAAACTCTGTCCAGGCCTAGGTGGACCCTGTGAGGCTATGTATTTAGTAAGTCAATATGTCTACAATATGTTACAATAAAGGTCAACCAACAGAAAAAAACTCTTCAAAATCTACTATGCAGATAAATAACTATACATCTCCAGCCACACATATGTAACATGGAGATTGCTATAGTCAATACAACTACACACTTATATTGGCTACTTGGACTTAGTCCAAAGCATAGCCCCTGCATATTCTATACATGCTATATAAGCTGACAAGGGTGTTTAATGTACTATAAATACAGATACTAATTTATTGCTGCCAGCAATCTGTAGTTAGATAGAGACCCCCATATAGTATTCCCTAAACTCCAGCATATCTTCAGTTTAAGGTCTCCTAACTGAGTCCATCAATAATTTATAATGTCATTTATAAGCCATTCCTGGTTATTAGCTTGTGCTGAAATCATACAGCTCTGGTATTGTACAGTTTGAAAACAATGCATCATTGTTTGCCAAATAAGGTTGTAATAGTGACATATGAAACCTTGGCACAATTTATTGCATCTGCAATGCTATTGATAATTCAAGCACATAGTTTGATGTGCTAGACTCAGCCTCTAGGACCTTATATGGTCCTATCTACTTAAAGTACAGCTTGACTGCCCATCTCTTAGGTAGGTTCAGATTCTTAATGGACAGATACACCAAGCTGCCCTTGTCAATTACTAGCTCCTCACTTCAGCAATTATTTGCATGGCATGTCTCAAGAACATGAGCCTCAATAATTGCATTATGATCACTTGCTAAGTTCATTAGTGTAGTCTATGTAAAGTCTCTAACCTCTTAGTGGATAACCTCATCTATACAAAGTTCCTTGATTATCAAGAACATACATCTGCTATTGAACTTAAAGAATGTAGTCTTTATGGTTTCTAACATGCTTACATTAATTGTAAACTCCACTATAGATATATGGTTGACTCAATTCTTTTGATATTTGCACAATATTTTGATTTGTGCACTCTGTCTGACTATTTGTTTATAGATGAAATAAAGTTGACATGAGCAACTTTGCTCCAAGCAGCTTATGTAACTCCTTCCACCATTTAAAAGTAAACTTAGAATCCCAATTGCTTACAATTAAGCTAGTTAATCCATATAGACATACTATCTCCTTAAGATAAATCCACAACAGTTCTAATGCTTTTGTTGTCGTATTTACTGGAATAAGATGGACTATACTAGTCATATGGCAGATAACTACCCAGAGATAGTTGAAGCCACACAATTCAGAAAATGGTCTAATAAAATCCATACTGATAAAGTCTCAAGGTTTTACTAGGACAGAAATCAAATGCAGCTTTCCTGCTAGTTTCTGATTTGACATCTTTAAACAGTGACAGGCTTCACAAGTTGCATAGAACTAATTTGTTTCCTTGGCTATCTATGGCCACCAATATGATTGATGCATGTATTCAAGTGTCTTTTGGTATCCAAAATACCTAACAATGTTATAGGCTTGTTCTAGTATTATTATGATTAACAATCTCTCTTGAGGTATGCAAAACACCTTTGTACTAGTAGTACTCACTATATAAATGAGCTTCTGCTCAATGATGAAGTGTGGGTGCTCCTTAGATTTATCAAGTATTTTGACAAAGAAAGTATTTCTCAAATATCCTTATCAAATATGTGCATACAGTTGCACATCTCCTGGATCAGCAGCTCTAGGACTAGGATTAGACATCTCTAGTGCCTGTCCAACTGTCAGATTGTCCTCACCAAATAACAATTCCATTACTAGCTGTGCAGCAGCTGACTGTATCTCAGCAAGATCTTAAGCTTCAAGGTCTTATATTTCTAATCACTTTTTGAGCCAGCTGCTCTAGCACAGTTTATGGACCTGCATGGCTCAAATTTCAATATGATGTTCCACTATTTTCTGGAACCAATGTAGGGCCAAGTCTTCATCTTCAGGGTTGATTCACTTGTTTGCTTGGACAAAGTCATAGATGTTATAAACATCCTCATATATATCACTCTTGAAATATTGTGACAAGCAGTCCACAACCTGATTCAGCTCTCCTTTGATATAGGTTATATTAAACTAGTACCACAACTATGACCTATCACCCTTAGTCAGATGGACAGATAGAGCAGGTGAATCAGAGACTGGAACAGTACTTGTAACTGTTCTATAATGAGAAACAGGACAATTGAGATGATCTTTTACTAGACACAGATTTCTGATACAACAATCATATCCACTCCTCCACCCAGGTGACACTCTTCTTCCTAGACACTGACTGACATCTGCATATGGGTTTTGAGCTCTAAGCAAGACCTTCAGAAAATGAGACAGTAAACAAGTTTATGAAGAAAATGAGAAGGGCACAAGAGGAGGTAAAAGCAGCACTGACAAAAGTCAAGAAGGATATGGCATAATACTATGATAGAGGAAGAACACCAGCTCCAGTGTACAAACTAGGAGATTGGGTATACTTGAACAGTTTAGACATTAAGACAATGCAACTATTATAGAAGTTGTTCTATTGTCACCTAGGGCTATTTAAAGTAGAAAGATAGATAGGACTGCTAGCTTATCAGCTGAAGCTCCCTACCAGTCTACAGCAGTTGCATCCAGTTTTCAATATAATTAAACTGTTTCCAGCCCTAAAAGAGCCCATTCTCAGTTGACACTCAAAACTGTTGCCATTACCAGTGCTAGTCAATAATGAGGAGTATAAGGTAGAGGAAATATTGGATAGCAAGGTGTTTTAAGGAAAGTTACAGTTCAAGGTGAAGTAAAAGGGATATAGCATTGAGAAAATCTCCTGAAAACTGCAGGAAAATATATATGCACCAGCTCAAGTCCAAGAATTTTACTGAAGACAACTCAATGCCCCAAAGGCAATTTAAGGCATTCTTTCTATTTCTGCAGCAAATTGGACAATTCAGAAATTCTTCTATCCAGGTACATTGAAATATTGCACTCTAGAAGGGGAGTAATATCAGAGGTTGTCCTATTCCACTCATTTTATCTTATTTTACCTTACCTCACCTCAGAGCTATTATTCTATCACCATTCCATTAAGGCATATGCATTGATGCATGTGTGTCAACACATCAATAATGGCACATAACTTTAATCTATGAGGTTAGTATTTATCTCACATCTTAACCTGCTTTACTTTGCCTTACCTTGTCTTGCCCCATATTTTCCAAGCTATCTGCTAACCAGATCATATGCACCAATGCATCAGTGATGGCACATAACTTCTCCACCTACTATATAGTTGGTCTTATAGTTTCAAAAGCCTAGAAGGCTATACTGGGCATAGGTAGTCCTTAGACTTGTTTTCTTTGGATCTCTTTTTACCAGATAGGTAATTAGAGTTATAGATTTAGTATAGTGCTGAATAGACTTTGGATCTCCCTTTGCCAGCTGTATGATTGAGCCACAGCTTCTAAAGGTAACCCTTACAGAATTGGAGAAGACTGATCAAGGGACTAATGACCTTGATCAAAACTCAAACACATTAGATCTTGCCAACATCACATTGATGTGCTCCTATACCACCTAGCTGCTGTGCAGAAAACCAAAAGGAAGATCTAGAGTGTACTAGCAACCAGATAGGGTAGCTGGCAGTAGGATATGTGTGAGGGCAAGTTAGTAATTGTCCCAGAGAATGAGAGCTGTTGAGAGTAGGGTGAAAAAGGGTTGTAAGTAAAAGGAGTTGCTAATATCAGCCTAAGTCACTAAACACTAATGGTATGTTGCTAAGTTGCTAAATGAAAAATAGAATAGGAGTAGAGGGCAAAGCAGTATATGATAGAGATATTGGTAAGATAAACAGAAGTTGCTAAAGTAGGAAAGGGGCTAAGAACAAGTCATTAGGCAAACAACCACTATAAAGATGTTACTAAGGTAGGTAAAAAGCCCAGCAACAAGGAGGGAAAAAGGGAGCAAGAATGTAAGTCAAATGGGGAGGAACTTGGGGAATACATGAGAGTTGTTGCTAGTAGTACTTGCTAATGTCACTAAGACACTATAACACTAAGGCACCCATACTTGGTATTATGCTAAATCAAAAACAAGGTTGCTAAAGCTTGTTGCTAAGCCATTAACAAGAGTAAGGGTGAATGAGAATGAGCTCTGGAGCTGAGGGAGATACTGAGGGCCAAGTACTTGGGGTTGCTCTATCTATTTCTTTGTTGTTCTACTAGGTATGTACAGGGGGTATTTATACTGTTTGTAAGTAATGTAGCCTAAAAAGAAAGATGGAAGTGCCTATGTTGCTAAGGATTGTTGCTAGTGAATGTTGCTAAGGGGGCTTTTGGCAAGGTCATTCCAGATGCATGGTCTAGGCTCCATGTAATAAATGCTCATAATTCAAAAAAATCCCATAAGTTACTAAGGTCTTGTGCAAATCTTGTACTGATCCCCAGGTCATGTACTGTTCCAACAAGATAGTTGGAGATGTTAGTAACTGTACTCAGCAACAGATGGGTCTTATCATCCTCCCCTATGCTAAAATCTTGACTGTCCTCAGTCAACCAAGTCCCATAATCACTTGAATGGTCTGTACATAGAAAAGGAAAATTACATAAAAGACTGGTGCTTGGCTGAACTCAAAACCAGTTCTCTCCACCTCTCCTCTCTGCCTCCCTCTCAGATCTAATCTACATCCAATTACTATGGCCTCCCTTATTGCTGATCCAATCAACAAATGTGCCATAGCTGAAGTCTTCCTGGGGAAGGCCAATCACCTCTTAGCAACTGCCCACCAACAATTAGTGACAAATCCTTATAGGGCAGCTACTACTATCATCAAGACATGGCTTTGCTAGTTTGAGACTGCCAGTAGTAGACTCAACTGGCCAAAGCTAGTGAATGTGGACTAGAAGTGTTGGGCCCTTTATAAGCAGTTTAAAGGGGAAGAATAGATGGAAGTTTTCACTAAGCATTTTATAAGTGCCCTCTGTTTGTCTCTCTGTTTTTGCTAACAAACCTTGCTAGGTTCCCTCTTCCACTTCCCTTGAGTATTTACTGGAAGACTTGGAGACTGGTATAACTGTAAGTGATAGCAGTGTTGCCTAGGCTAGTGGCATTGCTTAGGTAACTTTAGCTTTTCAAGGACTTGTCTCCTAATGATCAATTTTTCCTCCAGCACCCACCATATAAGTTGGTGATAACAACAGGGCCAAGCCATAGCAAGGGTCATGGAGTAGATAAGGAAGCTGGCCCCTCTACTCCTAAGCATGTAGTTAGTAGCATCACTAAGGAGCCAGCAGCATTGTCAAGACACCTAAAGACTCCAAAGAGCAAAGGTAAGGTGAGAGAGGATGATGAGGAATTTGAGGGTAAGTCTTTACTTATTTGCTAGTACTTAGTAACACTTGCTAACTTGTCAATAGGAACCCATTCAAGACTCCTTCACCAATAAGGAGCTCATGGGACTTCTTTGTTGGCAGAAAGCCTCTACAGTGGTGGATAGCAAGATGGAGGCCAGAGTAGTTTTAGTGAAGGCAAAGGGGAAGATAATGGTGTTGCTGGTGGAGCATCAGGCATTTAGGGCAAAACAAGGAGCAGTAAGTTTTCTTTTACTTTTTGCTAGAACATTGCTAACCTCTCCCAGTATGACTACTGCTAGTTGGACAATGATCCCAAAGGCTGCTGGTACTCTACTAGTACCCAACTTTGTTATTGCTGTGATAGTACAAGAAAGGGTTGCTCCTACTATGGATGATTGTTAAGAAGCTGTGCAGGCCATTTTGTTGCTACAATAGTGACTAGAGCCACCCTCATCTGCCAAGCTAGGAAGTTCATGAGGAGGCAAAGGAAGTTAGTGGCTATGGGATGCTCCATACAGGTCAAGCATTCAAGCTTGAATCTGCTAATTGAGCAGGACAAGATGATAGTCAGAGGTCAAGTTATCACTAGGGGCAAGCACTCTCAAAAGAGTTGGGGCATTGTCAAGAGCAAGGTTAGCAGAAGTAGTGATAAAGAACCCCTAGCTCTTACTAAGCAATAGCAAGTTACTGCTAGTATCATAGAGTCTGAGGACAATGTTGAAATGTGGCTGATGACACCTGTAGCAGAAGCCAAAGTGGTGACTGATTTGGAAGAGACTGGCTTAGTGGCAAGGGAGCCAGAAGAAGGTACTGGCAGTGTGATGATTGAGGAGGTGGTGGAAGAAGACAATAAAGAGGAATAGGGTGGGGTAGAGGTTACTGAGGAAGAAGCAGATGATAAGATTGTGATAGAGGTAGTGGAAGCTTTAGCCCTAGTGAGTTTTGAAGTCTCTTTTGTCACTATAACTTTTACTGACAATGATGTTACTAGGTGCTTTGTACTCCTGCCTCTTTGAAGGAGGTTGGTGATGATGATCTGGAGTGGCTGGGTAAAGACCTAGCACTACTGGAGCCATTGATGCCTGTCTCCTTGCTAGTGAGGTTTGAGGGGAGAGCAGCTGGGCTGGAACAACACTTCCAGCAGTCTCTGAACAAGGCTAGGGTGGCTCTGCTTGAAGCTTATACCCACTATGCTGTCATTAAATAGTCATTAGCCACCTTGGAGAGCTATTGGCAGGACTGTCAGGCTTTCTTGGCCTGGCAGAAAGAGAACAGAATTGAGGGAGGAGAGGAGGAGATGGAAGATGTGCCTAGTAATGATGCTGACCTCAATATCTAGTGATCACCATTCTCTAAAAAATTTTTTTTTTGTTATAATATTGCAGACTAGCCCCCTTAAGAGGCTTCATATTATATTATATCACAGCCTAGACTAGCCCCCTTAAGGGGCCTAAAATGTAACATATTGAACTAAAGTCAGGAGAGCATTAAAGAATAATATAAGAAATAGAAGGTAAGTAAAATTGAATAAGGTCTAAGATCAAGAAGAAAAGACAAAGACAGAATAATTGCTATGTACTAGCAATTGTCACTTGGCACTAGTGACTACAAGGGGAAATGCTTAGTAAATCATCATAGCATGAAAACCTCAAAGGCATGCTAGTTGCTAGCAAAAAGTTGCTAAGCACAGCATTATAGCAAAAA
Organism: Termitomyces sp. DKA19; assembly: GCA_018851325.1. Classification (NCBI taxonomy): domain Eukaryota; kingdom Fungi; phylum Basidiomycota; class Agaricomycetes; order Agaricales; family Lyophyllaceae; genus Termitomyces; species Termitomyces sp. DKA19. The sequence goes on along the minus strand of JABCKS010024899.1, from coordinate 1,522 downwards.
ATATCAAGAAGTAAAAGTCTGTGAAGTAAAAACAAACAAGAGATGATATAAAATAGACAAAATGAAGGACTTAATGTTTTTGTTATTTGTAAGTGACATTTTTTTTTTTTTTTTTTTTTTTTTTTTTTTTTTTGACTGTATAATAAATATATAAGTAGAATTGGAAATGAAGGTCACTACAGCTTAGCAAATGGTTATTTAGTTGTTGGTTTCATTAGTGATATTGCCAACATTATCATTGTCCACTAGATTGGTTTGTTTGAGTTCATGTAAGCAGGAGGTATTAATGTCAAAAGCATTGCTAGGCACTGATATGCATTCTCTAGCAAAATATAGAATCAAGCAAAAGACAGCTACCAGTCAATGCAAAACTAAACTATCTAATTCACAAAGGATGTAAGCACCTCCATGGTTATGAAGATATTACCACCAAAGGGCCTAAGTAATGAGGCCTCATCTTTTTATTATAAGACACTTTGATTCTAGTATTCCTCATCAATACAAAATCACCAGTCTGAAAATTATAGTTGTGAATTGTAGTAGCATGTTCTGCTTCAAAATAAATAGCAGCTAAATGATGAGCACTAAGGACAGTGTCATGGAGTTGCTTGAGATCTTCCTGGCAGCATTGTAAATTGATTGCTTGGCAGGCTATAAGGTCAGTAGAAGACAATAGGGAATTTGGCAGTGGTTGCAGATATGTTGCTTCCACAATGTCTGTAGAGAGAAGAGGATGGGTACCAGTGACAGCATGATAAGGAGAACAACCTATTCACTTGCACACTGTAATATGTTCTGACCAAAAGACTGAATAACATGCAGTACTCCACCTGAATTAATCACCATCCACTGCCTTGAAAAGAGCTTGGCAAACATCAAAGTGAGGTTGCTCAACTATACCATTAGTGCACTTGTTGTACCTAGAGACTTGAATATGGTGCAAGTTGTACTTCTTCACTAAGTAAGTCACAGCTTTCAGAATGGGAGTGCCATTGTCAGTAATGATTTTGCTAAGGGCTCCCTAGCAACAAACAACATCTTCATATAACCACTTGGCAATAGTGTTGCTATTCTCCCTAGCAAGCATACAGAACTCAGAATAATATGTTAGCAAACAATGTCCTTAGATGATATACTTAAATCTATTGGAAGGTGGCATGAACATGGTGTCAATGTATATCTTGTTGAACAAGGGTGCTGGTGTAATGACAACTGATGGAATGAGTACTTTTGTCATTTGGTGAACCTGGCAGATGTGGCATGTACAAATATACCATATGATATCTGTACTAATATGGGGCCACTAAAAATGCTCCAGTAGGGCTGAGCAAGTAGTGAAAAGTCCTCTATGGCCCAAGTCATCATGCATTGCTTGCAAGATTCATAAGCAGTGGTTGCTCAGAATAAACAATTTGTGTGCACCATCCTTATTTCATCACCAAAGCTTACCATCTACAGTAAAGAATATAGTGGCATAGCAAATAAACTTGGCATAGGCATCATTGCTAAAGTCATCCAGCCT
>JABCKS010024898.1:0-57097 GCA_018851325.1 Termitomyces sp. DKA19 | reverse complement strand
CTTTCGGAAACAGATTCCAGCTCCAGCAGTGATTGTTGCATCGCGCGTCGAGACTTGCTTACATAGTGACATAGTGTCGATCAAAGGTTTTGATTGAATCAGATCAGAATTGCCGTGAACTGACCGGAGCTCCATGAGAATTTTTCTTGTCTCGGCCAATCTCCCATTTCTCCATTCACGATGCCTCTAGACGGGCATAATTTCCTGGTTTCTCAAGGATGGTCAGGGAGAGGTACTGGCCTTCGCCAGGGTGCTATAAGCCGGCCCATTGCAATTCCTCAGAAGAGAAACCTGGCTGGACTAGGCAAGGATCGTGATGAAGCCTTTCCCTTCTGGGACCAGTGAGTATCGTGCTCTGCGAATTCGTATTTTTGATCAACTTATTCATGTTATCAGTCTTTTTACTGTGGCATCCAAGACTATCAAGCTCAAGTTGGCCAGTGATGACGAGGTATTCACATAGAATTGTCAAGAGGAGTAAATCTGATTTTTTTCAAAAGTCGGACGAAGAAAGTTCCCCTTTACCAGAGATCAGACGGACTGCGACGGGTATCATGTCTAATCGTCGGCCTGCGACTGGAGATTCTGCGACTACTTCTGGTACTAGTACTACGGACGTCGGCGATGGGAACGTTCACTTAACTTTAGTCGCTATCGCCAAACGTGATGCTGCTCGCGCCAGCCTCTATGCGAGATTTTTCCGGGGTCCTATCATAGGTCCCGACGACGAATTCCCTGCGCCTCTTGTGGATCAGCTTATAAATGATGGTCAGACCAGTTGTGTCAAAAATAACGATAAAAAGAGAAGTGGTGATGGGGAGGCTGCTGAATCCTCGATCAAGAAGAGGAAAAGAGATTGTGGTGATGTCATTGTGCGAGCTCGGAGAAGGAAGGCAAGGAAGGAGCAGAAGGCAAAAGAGAAAGAGGAACGCAGGGCGCGACGAAGGGAACGGCGGGAAAATGACGAAGCTGCAAGCCAGGCAGTATCGGAAGATGCAGAGAAAAAGGAGAACAAAATACAGAAGCCTAAATCAAGAGAGGAAAAGGAGAGTAAAGGTTATGAAGGCGCACCGAAGGAAAAAGGAAAGAAAAAAAAGAAGTCGATGAAGTCAAGAAAGGGTGATAATATAATAGCTGATGCCCTTGGCGAGGAAACGGTTCTCAAGAGTGGTGAAATGATTGACATGTTGGATCCAAATGTTTCAGCAGCGACGCCCGCTGACCAACAGCGTCATGAAACTTATGAACGGAAGAAGAAACCAAGACGAGAAGAGGCGTAAACAATACCAACGGCTCGTTGAACTCCACTTTTATACCCTTTTCTCTAGTAGTATATCGATGCAAGAAACGTGAATTACATTAACAAAACGAAAGTCTACTTCTGCGCTATGAGGTAATGATGTGGCAAAAGAAAAGAAATGTTGGAGGAACTAACTCCATAGATGAATAAAACAAACGTATTCGCGTAAAGATGGAATTCAAGCGTGAGCGCTCCGCCATGCGCTCTGCATAGCAATGCGCCGTGCCTACCAATATGTTAGCAAGATATCCCTCATAAGATTACAGACGATGTACCTGTTCAAGGGAGATGGTGCTCTCCGTGAGCTCGACTCGCTGCCTCCCATCGTCGTCGTCGTCTTCGTCATCGTCAAAAGATGATGGAGATACACCACCCCGCATACCTCCAAATGCTGCCTTCCCTCCTGCCAATGAAAACGGTGTTGATGCGACAGCTGTGCCAAAGACACTGGCTGATTTTGGGGCGCCGAAAGCAGCGAAGTCTTGGACAACTTTTCGTGGAGGAGAAGCAGGGACCGACGAACTTGCCGGCGAGCTTGGTTTGGGTGGGGGTGGGTATCTCGGTGTGTAGCCATGTCCCACTGTGTAAGAAGCTCGGCCCAATGATGCCCTTGCTGCAAGATACTTGTCGGTGAAACGGGTCCCGTGTACCTAGCGAGGACTATAGATAGGACTTGACAACAGAAGCATGAAGACTCACCCGTTTGAGCAGCGAACGGGCTTCAAGCAGAGAAGGTGCTTGAGTGAAAACGGCAACATTGTGAGTCGCCTCCGCCGAGTCCTTGTATATACTTTCGATGACCACCTTCTTTGTGCTTTCGTTGCGCAGCAATAGCTTCTCGTGTAATTCACGCGCGACATCATCGACGCTCTCGTTATTACCAAGTATTCTCTCCGCCACTGCATGTCCAACTTCCCGTACGAGGCGCTCCATGTCTAGATTCTCAAGTACGCTTCCTACAATTGCATTTGCAAGAAGGTCTGCAGTCGTCAACGGCAACATCAAGCCAGATGTAATTTGCGTTATCGCCCTATAGAAGTCATTCGCATACTGTGATGATTATGTCAGTTCACCAGAGACGAAAAGTTTCGGGAATGACCCAGCTGAGTATCCACTGAGGGCGGGTTCGCATGCTACAAAGAACTACAAGCTAGTCAGGAGCAACTTGCATGGCAAGGGACTCTGTCAAGTACCAGGGGTATACCACGGCTAGCCATTTGACGGGCTAGTTGTAGAGGATCAAATCCGTCAGGAGAACCATCATCGAAGCCTAGGATGAATGTGAAATGTGCTCTAGAATGAGGTCCAAGAACTCTCACCGTCGCCATACTCCCCAATTCCATGAGGAGGTGCATCGGCAATTAGCACAATCATCTTACTCGCATTTGGTCTCCAGTCCATGCCCAATGCCTCCGCCATGGCGGCCGTCACTGCTTCTGGTCCATCGCCACCACCAGAAGCATATAAGCTGGACAAGTCATTCTTAACCTTGCTAATGTCGGATGAAAATCCAAAATTCTTGACAATATAAGTATGGTCTTGTGGGGGATGATCACGGAAAGCGACCAATCCAATACGAAGATCTTCTGGACTCTGTAGCTTTCCGGACTCAAAGATATGTGCACAAATTTGCTCGATGTTCTTGGTAGCAGAAGTAATATAGCTTCCCTGGCTCCCTGTACAGTCTTGAATAAAAACCAAGTCACTGTGCGATGATAAGTCGATCGACCAGAGCGGGCAGGCTAGACGCTCACAGTGTCTTGTGCCCATCGTCGAAGGTGCCCGCCATCTGCGAAGCATACTGCTGATTGTTCTGAAGCTCCTGGGGAGCGCTAGGGCCAAAATCCATGTCTTCATCCATGTCGTGATTCAAAGGGGTTGAGAAGGTTGATGTTAACTCCTGTAGGTGGCGTCAAGTTTGGAACACGAGGATTCACGACGGTGACGTCTGCACGTAGTGGTATCTAAATGATGGTAGATGTTGATAACAGGGCGCCCCTGCAACACAGCGAAGCTTTATATGTCCAGGACAAGCGACTCGCTGTTGAAGGACGTGATGGTTCAGATTCGGATCTTACACGTCGGCCATCGGATCTCGAGATCACACCGATAATATTTTCCAAATATTCTAGATAATATCGGGCGGCTTTCGTCTATCGCCTTCCACCCAAGAACCAGCTCGATAGATGTGAAGCCCAGCCGAGGAACCCTGGCCCACCTGGTCGGTACAACGTCCGGTATAACATAATCAGTCCGGCTGTACATCCCCCAAATACCGCCGTCAGCGTGACGTACATCCTGAGCCTGGCTGCAGCTGTCATTGCACGATCAGCACCTCCTGGTATGGCCGAAGATCTGCAAGGTTGAAATGGGCAACAGACCCTACCAATTACAATAATGGACGCACGGATTGATTGCGATATCACAGATAGCGTGAAATACGTCGGCGGTCTGGCCTGTTTTTACACTCACTGCGACGGGAACTTGTAATCCTAATCGCCTACAATAGACATCAGGCTGAACCTCGTGCCTCTGAGAAACAGCATAAGCTAGCCGGATTTATATGAGAGAGACACATACTTGAAGGGCAAGGTCGAGGTCCGATTTCGTTGCAACGAATAGGGTTGGTATGTGATCAAGGCTGTATTGTTGCTAGTACAAGTCACTATTAATACTCGATGCATTGGAATATTGACGTACCCGGAGATTGCTGATGTACGAAAAGGAGTTTGTGTCACTAGAGTCGTAGACGTAGACAATGACGTCGACAATATCTGTCTTCTTGGAGTTTCTCAAGGTCTCCGCTTCATATCTTGACCCAAACTCCTGGAGCTGAAGGCAAATTCATTGTGTATTTAACACTTGCCTCAGTCATTAGGTTACTTACAACGAGATATTTCTCTGAACCATCAATGTCTACAGAGTTGACCACACTAATCATTTGGCTTGTTGGCTCGTATAATTTCTTGGAGAAGTCGTGAGCCTCGATGAAGGGTTTTCCAGCAAAAGCCCTCAAAAGCGAGGTTTTCCCGGAACCAGCTGCACCAATCACATAGGATAAAAATACATTCCTCGTTACTTTGCCTTTACGCCGGTCAATTTTCTTGGCACGTGTGACTTGTAAAGCGTCAGTCCTTGGCTCGTCTGGGTATCCGAGGTATGCAAGATAGGCAAGAGTTGTTTTGTGATCTAGGAGTGTAGTCATGCTGGGCAACTACGTTAGCATTCTTGATGATAAAAGAGATTCAAATCAGAAACCTCCACTGTGCTAACCAGCCTTGCAACGTCACAGCACCTGTGTCGTCAGAAAGTGTAGTATCTGGGAAATTTTGGGTCGCCCATGGGTTACCCGGGGACGTGCTGAAAACCTCATTCAACTCCGCTTTTTTCAGCGCACCATCCTGGTCCTAGGGACAAATAAGACAGGCATTCCATGTAAGAGAAGAACTATACTTTATCGAAAGTTTCGAAGATGTCCGTGAGGAATTGATATCCAAGTGGACTGAGTTCGACGGAACAATCTATTGGAACATCAAACCTGAATACACCACATCAATGTTAGGCTATTTCTAATGAAGTGGAACCTACTTTGGGGAGAGAAAATTTTCTGTTAAGCGAAGGTCTTCTGCGTAACCAAACTTGCGAAGGACTGTCCACGTCGTTTCTAGCCGTCCCCGTTGAATGAAAGTGGTGTGAAGGTAGAAGAAGCCTGCTTCTGTTAATCCACCATCCCGTATGCCCCCCTCGGCATGTTCTTGAACCATCTCTTTAATCCCTTCTAGCTCTTGTAATTGCAGTGGCGCGTCGAAACATTTGCGCTAGCGATCAATTGTTAGATGAGCTAAATAATCTGACTCTATCGGGGTACTGACTTGGAACTCGTTGAGTTCAGAGGCATCAAGTATACCATCTTTATTCGTGTCACAAAGCTTAAAGATTCGTCTCAGAGCTGCCACACATGCTGGCTTCAAAACCTACGATTGGATTAGCAGTAATTCTCACAGCACGTCGAAGATCCATACGTGATCCCGCGAGTCATAGAGAGGCGCTGTGGGATGTAATACCGCTTTCTGTGCAAAGTAGAACACCTCTGACACGTTTAAGGGTGCCTTGGCCGAGCATTCTACACACGTCTCCACTTCCTAGAAGAATCAACGTAAGATGCTGGAATGAATGATGGGCATTTGGTATACCTTGTACTCATTCATGATGGGGACGATTTCATCCTCTAATGCTTCATTGGTAACTTGACCGCCACGCAAATCAATTTTATTTCCCACCAAGATGACAGGGACCTATACCCATGATTAGCACACCCATAGGGCAAATATTAAAACACTTTACATTGACACCCAGTTGTCGGAAGTGAGGTAACCAGTAGGTAGGAATGCGATCGAAAGAGTTTGGGTTGTCTATTGAATACACGACACATATGACATGAGCTTTTCGGATTTCGGACTCGAGGTGTGCCCGATCCTGAGGGCCGGCTATAGATTTCTAGAGTCATTATGAGGTTCAAAATATAGGTGCAACCATCTCACCGCCGGAGTCAACAATATACGTGGTGACGTTTTCTGGAGTAACTTCCGGTGGAATAGTAACTTCTGGAACAACATGCTGCACCTATGCATCCAAGTTTAAGTAGGCGAAGCAAAGGCAGTATTCCATAACGTACATGGGCCACGAAAGACTCCTTGATCAACGAGGTGACTATGGTGCTTTTGCCGACTCCCTCTGGAGAAGTAACTCGAGAGTGGTAGAGCAGGCAGATAGAATGTCTGATTGCTTACCGTCACCAACAAGAAGAATCCGCACATCTCGCCGCATATGTTATTTTTACAGCTCAGGAGAGCGGAGTATCCGTTGGAAGAATGGACAAGACGGCTATGTATAGTGCGTACCGGCTGTGGCCAAGTTTACATCATTTTGGAAACACAAATCCTGCCACGTGACAATCGGAATCAGAAACGTACGGTTGACGCGTATAGTTTCCGTGCCCAATTCCGGCACCGAACCGTCGAGCAAGGATGTGTCCGTAGAATTCTATAATCGGGGCTGATTGCTTGCAATAAAAGGCTCGACAAGGCAGGAGGAACGGTCGTGATCTTGTTTTACATTTCTATTTTCCTTCTAACTTGATGTTGTTCACCGATCTGCCGAATGATGTTTTGGTTCTCGTCCTGCAGTGTCTAACTGTACGCGAACTCGCGGCTCTTGCGAGATGTTGTAAGCTGCTGAATTCGTTGGTATGTCCTTCAGGAACCATATCTTTTGTCCTGACTTCATTCTGGCAGATTATAACATTCGGCTGGTCAGCCTATCTACGAGCCCATCCGCGGCCCTCCTTCAGCCTCATGCGGTCGCGCAAAAGCTGGTCCACATCTGCGCGGACATACTACGATTTTATTGCAGATCGTTCTTGGTCTCGTGTAGAGTTTATCGCGCGGCCGCTCTCAAAACCCTGGCCCACAAAAAGCCAGCCCGTTCTAGCCATCAACTCTTCGAGGCTTATTATTGCCGCTGGGTCTAGTTTAACATCCTACACATTCGGATTATCTGCGGATAGGGAAGCCCCGCCGATACGCTTCGAAGGTTCTTTCTCCTTCGCACAGTTAGAGCGGGCCATTGGAATAACTAGTATGACTTTTGTCGACAATGGCGGTCCTCACGAAACGTTATGTCTCGGATTTCAGGATGGGACATTGCAATATGTGTCGCTGAAGCCTACTTCCCTAGACTCCTCGATGTTCGAGGTGTCTGTGTTGCCGTCCTCACAACTTCAAGACGGACAATACATCGAGAGTTTATCATCGGAACGGAACATTCTCTTAACGTTGACGTCGAATGGAACTGCCGCTTTAACGAACTTACACTCTACTCTCCCAGAATCCGTCGATGTAGCACTCAACGCACGGGGTTGGGTTTCGCATCTCTGCCTTGATACTCCTGGACCTTACGCCGCCTTTGGAACATCATCCACCAGGCCTTTGAGAGTTCATTCTATTGCAGATGGCCAGCTCTCTCGAGCACCCACTGCCATACTTGATCCTCACATAAATCTGCACCCTGCGCAAGCCAAACAAATCTCGTCTGCCGTTTATGGAATTTCTCGTGCCCCTCTCGCATGTCCTTGGGGGGCCTCCCCCCAAATTCTAGTCTCAGGTTGGTTTGACGGGCGAGTCCGGTGCCATGACCTGCGTTCATCCTCTCGAGTGACAAGCGAGGCTTCCAGTGGGGCCACTTCTCTCCGCCCGGTCTTGACCCTGCAGGACCCTTTGCAATTAGAATCATTTTATTCCGTCTCCTGTGGTGGTGGCTCCTCCAGTTATATTGCAGCCGGATCTGCTCGTCATAGTGTCGTCTCCTTCTGGGACATCCGCTCTCCACGTGCTGGCTGGAGTGTTCATGCCCCCGGCAACGACCGTTCCCCTGTCTATGATGTCATACTTGAAAGTTCGAGATTGTATGGCGTCACACAGAGTCGTCCCTTTATATATGACTTTGTAAGCGGCTTCATTCTTCTACTCGACTTTACTCATCCGATAGTTTTCCGCAGGGTCCCGGGGTCAATTCTGGAACTTTCCCTGAACTCCCTCGAGGCCGAGGCATCGATGGCTTGAAGAGGAAGAAAAACACAAATGAATTTGGATACTATGTCACTATGTATCATCACTGAACTCGTCTTCCAATGGGAGTTGAAGACTGTCACTTATGATATAGTTGACTTTAACTAATCACTTACGATATTGTTCAGTTGATAAGTGACAAATCGAGTATGATGATAGATGATCTAAATGTCCGTGATTTTACTCGTACAACACAGCAATAAATGTTATGTGATGGAATGCAGTGGAGCAGGATGTATGGAGACAGATGAATGTAAGACACGATGCAGTAACCAACACCTAGGAGAGAGAAAAAAATGGACTGGGTATATATGGCGGATTTTGTAGAATTGTTCATACATGTGAAAATAGTATATCATTGTGATGATGGGCCGTTAGGTTGAGAACGAGTAGCCCAATTGAATAATTGTCTCACGTCGCTAGTTGGAGCATGATCCGCAGGTTGCCTGGGTTCAACCAACAGGCTACAAAACCATCAATACCAGACGCTCCGAAAATTGACTCAGAACATACCTTCGACGATAAAGATCTTGCAGATCTCCATGATGGCGAGACTTTTCAAAGGCGACATTCAAGTATTCTTGAACTTCCGGGATAGCCTTTAAATTGTAAGGAACCTGGAACCGTTGCATATCTATCAGGGATGAATTAGATGCACCCCTCGACTGTAGTTGTGAAATGAGTACCTTGGACAATGCGAGCCAACTTATGGTATTTATTGAAATTCAATAATTTCTTACTCGGATTGATTGGTGATGCTCTATGTGAAGGATTACCTTCTCTGCAAAATGTAAGATCGGTCAGATAAAGGCCTGAAGAGCTCATCAGCACATATGAAGAGGTTAATTTCGTAGGATCTACCCAAGAAAGGAACCGCCGGCGGTGCGGTGTTACGGAGCTTTGATCGGTATTCATGGTAATTGCGGCTATGGTCCGCCAGCCTTCTCAAAGAATCCAATTGAGACTTGTGCTTCTGAGAAATGCCCTGTTGACGTCATGAATCCTAAGACGTTTGCTATTACAAGGTAAGAGAAGACCTACAAGCCACGTCTGATACAAACGTGAAATTGTTGACGAATCCAAGGCAGCCAATATGGAACGAGAGGTACTGAAGTTCGCCAAAATTGTACACCGCTGATGAAGTGGTCAGTTAGATACAAAGAGTGAGGCAATGTTCAACGACATACGTCTGCAACTTTGATGAAAAACCTGACCAGCGCTGTCCTTTTCTTCAGATCAGGCTCGTTAAGAATGCTTTCTGCAACCCAGCCTGTGATCACGGTACTCAACGAACTAACAGCCCGAACATTCACCGGCGACTTCGCACCCTCCGACCCTATTTCCAATACTTCTTCCGGCTGAATGGCACAATATAGGTTACATTCCATGACGGTCAGTTGTCTGGCAAGTTCCAGAGCGTCAAAGTCGGTCACAACAATGGAAGCAAAATCCCTCTTTCTAAGGGTGCCGAGAAGAGCTTTCGTCATCGCGGGTCTTGGGACTTCTGACGTCAGCAAGATGGCTGAAGGTGGGTTGATGGACATTCCTGGGTCACGGCTTCGGTCACCCTTTGGGCTGATCGTGAAATCCGTGGTCTGTCGGCGTAGAGTGATTAACTCCAAGATGCGCTGAGCTGGGGCATGAAAATAGAGGGCTAATTCATTTCGTACAAAATGTGTTAATGTCGGTAGTGCTGGGTCATCAACACCTGGGCGCCAGTACATCTCGACCCATGCTTTGATGAGATTTGATACTCGAAGTCGAACCGGGACGCCTTTGCGCTGTTGCCAGCATTGCATATCCGCGTCTGATATTCCCTGTGGTGGCTGAATATTATATCGAGCAATGATAGTGTTCACTAGTTCCTCGGGCGAAGAGAACAGCCTGAATGTCAGGAAAAAGATTGCAGAAAACGCCGAGTCCACAAGGCTGTCGTGAGGCGTGATCTTCTCTACTAGTACCTCGATGGTTGCCCCAACAATGTGACCGTCAGTATTGTACGCGACATCCTCCAAGGCATGATCGTGCGACAACATCCAGGCAGTTGGGTCTTGGAGAAACTCTGGGTTAAAGTCGAGAATATCAACGGGAAGTTCACTATCCTCAGCTTTTAGACCGTGAACTTGGACGCTGCCCTCCCATGTTGTCGCATCATTCGTCTGAGCTATTGATGTTGGAGAAGGTAGGTCAACGGAAACACGACCGATATCCGGCAGGGATGGGGGTCTGTTCTTGTCGACTGGAGTGGTTGCGGGAGTGTCTATGGACCGCGCCGATGACGAGTTGGAAAGGGAACTTTCCTCAGAGCTGGAGGACATATCTAGTGGTCCTCGAATATGTGAAGGAGACAGAGCTTGGATCGTGAGGTCCTCGTCATTCAATCCATTGGCCGGGTAACCTTCCACCGTACTGATGCCTCCTGCCCTGATCGATCCAAGTCTGGAGAACTTGCTAGGTGTGAAGGACTGGGATCCATCATCTCCGATAGGGAGATCAATGATAGTTGGCCTTTCACCGAGAGATCTGTTCAAGCACACTTTGACTGCAGACACACAATCAGCTCCAGCTTTAAGTGCATCCGTCGCAGAACGTAATAGATTCTGCTTTTCCTGGTCCTCTGTTAAAGTTGAGGGAAGCGATAATGTCAGAAGACGGACGGACTCTGCGAGAGTACTAGTAACGTTGTACAGTCCGTCTTTCGCTAACTTCAAGTTCCTTAGCCGACTGACTGGGATGTCAGGGTGTTGCATGACAGCCTCGACAATGGTAAGTAACTTGCATACCATCTCTACAATCTCTCGAACGAGATCGTATAAATGACCTGTACTGGCCGCGTGTGATGCACGAGAATGAGAATGAGCATGCCCGATGAACGCTGCGATCGTAGATAGGTATTGATCATGAGTGAGACGCAAGGCTTCCATGACCTGCGAGGATGTTGAAGGACCGGAGGGGAATGGTGGAGCAGAGGAACCTTGAGAAGAAACAGATGACGATGATGAAGTACTGCTAACCGACAATACTTGTCGATGTGCAAAACGATTTTGGAAATAGTTTTGCTCCTTCGAAGGTTCCAGGGAAGGATGATTGGACAGGATGTGCATTATGTCAGGATCTGCTTCCGCCGATTCTATGGCCGAATTTCTTAAGCTGAGACGCAAAGCTGCTGGTCCTGCGGTAGTCTCAAGTTCCCGTTCCGATACCAGAGTTTGAGTCGGGGTTTTTCCATTAGGTGAATCAACGCCATACGATATAGAAGGAGTATCGAACGAGATACCTTTATTTGAAAACGGACCTTCAGTGTCTGTAGAAGTCGCAGAGTCACGTTGGTTTGGGAGCTCGATGCCACATTGAACTGCAACAGCCAAGAACCTCCGAACACTAGCGAAAACCTGCCCACCCAGGCGGAGCATGTTCTCAACCTCGAATTCCTGTTTCTCATTGTTGGCGACACCTTCGGCAGCCTTCTTCGCCTGAGCAACCAAAGCAGCAAGGACAGATAATATTCGTCTCCGTTCTTGAACTAGAGGAGGATTCTGTTGCAAAACGGGCGCATCTCTAACGAGAGTGTTGGTTGCAGACAGGATAGAACGAACGCAGGAAATTATGCACGCTGTTGACGGTGGGAAATGAGAGATCCTATTGGCCCGGACGGCAGTTTGGAGCAGTGAGAGGCTGTGCAAAAGCGGCACCATTAGTGCCGGGCAATACGAATCATTATCTTGACCAAGAGGATCAGAAGCCGAGGGTCGCCGTCGGTGTTGTGAGGTTTCGTGTGAAGAATTGCTACCCGAAGAAGCAGTCGAGAGCGAATGGAAATGACCACCCCCCTGCGAGATACATCAGTAACAAGATCTCGAGTTGTAAGACAACTCACACTTTGACGGGGCAGTTCCTCTAGGAATAAAGATTCTTCAGAAGTTATATAATTACTGGGAAACCACCCTCTTCTTCCGTCCAGCTCGCCATCCCACCATCCACTGGGATCCTGATTGAGGACACGAATTTTCTGTCCTGCGCGAAACGACAAGCAGGTGGCATTCTGATTTTGTGGTGTATAATCATGCATAGCCACCACCCATTCGCACTTGTTTTGTATGGCTGAATCAATGTCGAGGCTGGAGGTGCTCGAAGATCGTGAATGCGTCCCTCGTGTATCACAAGTCGACTGAGAAGAAGTTTCAAAGGCAGACGTCGAAGCACAAGTAGAAGAGGTAGCTTGAGAGGTTACAGAACGTGACGAAGAGGACGCCGTTGACGCACTGCGCAATCTGTGGGCTTTTTCGGATGATTGCCTTGGTCCACGCAAGGGAGAGCGGCTCCTAGCTCTTCGGACAGGCAAAGCGAGAGATGAACCAGTGGTGAGGTTGGGTCCCAATTTTGTGGCGATTTGAAGTTGAGGCGAATACATAATGAACAACACTAGTGGATTTTCTTGTGAATAGCTGATAAGGTAATGAGATATATAGGACTCGCTCAGGAGAGGGAACCCGTAAAAACCAGATGGGACCCACCTGCACCTGCAATCTTCCTGCAGCGGCCTATGTATAGTCACTACGACAATGGTGCCTTGATATATGGTATCGGTAATCTTGAGGGGTCGCTACAGATAATATGGTGGGTATGATGTGAGGAGATTTCACGCCGAAGGACGTAGATTTGACGGTCGACGTGACCTAAGAGAGCAGGTATAAAGTACAACAGAATCCAATGAGAGGTATACGGCAGTCAACTGCCTAATAAATCCGGGTTTAATTGAGAGAATCGTCCAAAGAGACCATGAAAAAAGTGGTCGGTAAGCAAAATCAGCTTTCGCCATTCACAAATCGCCCCGCTCGTTCAACTTAACACAACATTACCAAATACTACCCGGTCATTCCTTTTGAATACGTATTCTAGTATATCTTGGAGAACTTCGAGGGCGCCACGAGCCATTTAGATTTGGACTCGACGTGCCATCGTACGATGACATATATCGTAGACGTTCAATATTTATGGAAAGCAACTCGAAAAGCAACAAGGGGATGTGACATCCTACGGTAGAATTAAAACTTTAATGATATTCCAGAAATGTCATTACTGTATATCGACTCTGTGGTATGACATCCGAACCCGTAGCGGCAGCATGATGATTTTTCTTTTTCCGCCCGGGATCACCAGTGGTCACAACTTGCTACAAAACTGCACGTAATTAACAGCCCGAATTAGCATACATGAAATTGATCTCGCAAAGCCTTGAGAAGAAATCAAATGAAAATGGTCAGATAGTATTGCTGGTTTTACGTACTTTGAAGGACACGCTTAACCGCGTTTGGGGCATGCGATGTTCTGCACGTGATATGAAGTCTGCATTTCTGTGCCAACACATATGTCGACTGTCAGTGGCGATGTCAGCCCATCTACTGTGCTGGCGCAGTCTTTGGCAGCCTTGTCTACGTCGGTTCATTGGGCTGTAAGTTCGGCTTGTTTGTCTCCTTGTGGCCCATAAGATGCTAAAGTTGACAAAAGTTAGCGGAAGCTGACAATCGTGCACGCCAACATGTGGCGAAGGCAGACTCTGCCGCGCATGACGCCCGACTCGAACGTGATAAAGCACTGGAAGCTTTGCACGCGGCTCAGCTGAAGACTCAAGAATTACAGGAAGAGGTTGCCGGCGTGAAAGCTACAGTGCGTGTGTAATGCCTTGATTGGCGGATGATACTGACTTTACCTACATAGTTGAATCAAACTGAGCTATGCGTTCGTTGTTCCATATTTAGTAGTCGAGTCATCTCATATGTATTGCCTTCAGGTCTCCCATCACAGGGAGACAATCGCACAGCTGCGTCGAGAAGCAACGCAGTGGAAGGATCAGTCACGTAATTGGCAGGAGCACTTCCTTCGAGTTGAACAGGAAAAATGTAGCCTCACAACAAGAATCGAGGAACTTATGTCTGAAAGGCTTCAGGTTTGTTCGCATACTCTAGTTCCCTTTCACCAGTTATGTTTATGCTTTTCCTAGTGGTCGCGATCGCTTCCTACCCCATTCACTCCAAACCACCCTGCTGTGGACAAAAGTTTATCTTCCATTTCGCCTAAACATAGACGGGCCTTGATAACTTCGCGCAAGCGCCCGATAAGCCCTCCAGATGTCGATATGGCCTCTACTAGTATCAGCGGCTGCAGGTCTAGCCGAACAACATGTAAACCGATTCAAGCTATCGAAAACAAAGATTCTACAGCGATACAGAAATTTTCTCCTCGCGATTCCTCTATTTTGACTTCGAATCAGAATTCTAGTACTCAGAGCCCTCGAACACGTCAATGTTCCCCTTCTAACCCAACACAATCCCACTCGCACACAACTCTTCTACGACGTGTCCATGCAATAATTAACGTCAAACAGGAGGGGTCCGATGAAGAGCCCGAACATCTGGTACCAGAAAATAGTATGACAAGACGTGTGCCACAAAGAAAACGGAAAGCTGTGTACCACAATGAGGACTCCGCTTCTGACGAAGAGGGTTACCGCGCTCCGTCAGGTAATGATCAATATCCAGAATATGAGGACAATGAAGAAACGGTTGATGACGAAGACGATGAGTTAATGCTTGGTGGGCAGGTCAGGACCAACCTTCATCTTTGTCGACTCCCTCTTCTCATTTGTATATATAGACCTATGAAGATAAACGTAGCAGAGCCTCCAGGAATGTGCCAAGCCAATACACACCTACCTCACCAAGCAAAAAACGCAAAACAATGGCAGTGGGAAGTAATCAGCCGCACGCTCGACGGAAGGATCAATCTCAATAACTTCTGGATTTTGCAGATTATTATATACATTATTTATCCTTCAACTGTGTAATTCTTTCTAGCCGTGCATTTGATGCTTATGTTTAAGCTTGTACAACACGGTAGTGCATTTTACATTGGATGGTATACAATCCGTGTGATAGATAAAGTACAGGCAAGTGCCAATCCACATTGTTTAGGAATGTTGTTCACATCACTTTTCCGCTGAAGCCAGACCCAGTTGCAGATCCACCCGATTTCTTGATTGCACGAGTCGTAGCAAAGAGGATTGAATCGAAGAGCGACGCAACGGTCAGAACACCTCCCACGATAGCACAAGTTCTGAAAGTCACAGTTAGACAGGCAATGGAGTAGGTACTTCAGGCAGAAAAACGCTTACGATGTCACAAAGTGCGCGAAGGATTGCTGTGTGTCCGAGTGGACGACGAGAATAGGAGAAATTTCAAAGTTAAAGAATGCACCTGGATTCACCGGTCAATATAACATGAAAAAGCCTTTCAAATTGCCATATGCAGTACCTGGAACACCATTGACGCCGTGTTGGACATGGATTCCCTGAGGAGTATCACCCTGAGTTCCCTCACCCAAATTTCGCTCAAAGGAGGTAGCGCTGTATTGATGTGTATTTACCTGGCCACGGTCAAGATCAGTACCTATACGTACTGACTGTGGGGCAGAACCTACGGTCTGGCCATCGGCTGTATGGAACCTCGTCGATACAACCTTGAGGAAGTATTGGAACATGTAATGGGGTTTGGTGGTCTGGGCTTGTCATCAGATTTGAGGACGCCAAAAACCCTACAAATCATCTTACACGTCCTTGGGTATTGTCCAGGGGATCTGCAGTAATACCCAGCCTCTTCCTCATCGCCCTACCGGCTTCAGCCTTCCAATAGTTGTATTCATCATCACCTGTATACGAAACAGACACAAGCGTGAATAGAAAAAAAGAAGACTCCATGAAACCCGTACCTTCAAATGCGAAATGGTGGATCACATGTGAGAAATCATGGCGAGAGCCATCATCGCGAAGATAGGGGACAAGTTCGTAAATGTTACGAGAGCTTGTTTGGAAAGATCGGCCAGGCGAGAGGTGGATATTTCCAATGACTTTGTTCACGCGGATCCTGCCTGAAATATTGCAACCCTCATTCTTCTGGTCCCTCAACTTTTCTGCCCACCCTTCGTCTTTACACTAGAAGTAACATAAGAGATGACTTCGTTGAAGAAACAGATGCTTACCTGCTCAATGGCATCTGGGTTGGAAAAACTCCATCCTCGGTTAACATATGCCTGACGGACATCCTCGCATGTTTGACAACAGCCACTTTCGGGCTCCAAACCACCATAACACGAACCACAGTAGCCATCCTTCTTCTGTTCGTTCATTTTGTCGATGTCATTGCGCAGCTCTGCGCTATAGGAGTTCGGGACAATAGCACCACGTTCGTCCAATCGGACCTTGAGTACGTTATGGGAAAGATCTCGTTGCAACTCCCCACTTATATCCATAACATCCAAGCTAAGAACTGCCCGAACGAATGGGTTAATTGACAGCGTGCTGAG
Organism: Termitomyces sp. DKA19; assembly: GCA_018851325.1. Taxonomy (NCBI): domain Eukaryota; kingdom Fungi; phylum Basidiomycota; class Agaricomycetes; order Agaricales; family Lyophyllaceae; genus Termitomyces; species Termitomyces sp. DKA19. The sequence continues at coordinate 40,813 of JABCKS010024898.1, read as the reverse complement.
ATCCAAATGTAATACTGACGATAGCAAGGAACTCGAGGGAAAGTGATGTTCATATTGACTGTAAGCTTCTCTCCTCGACTCTTGTCGACAACAATCGATGTGTCTATAGTTATTTTCCGGTAATCGAGAAACTCCATGGTGGTAAATGCCAGAATGATAGCAGCGGATAGAATTGTCACTATTAAAGGATGAGTGGCAAGCATAGTACCTGAGCTGTATACCAACAGAGTGCGCCAGTTCGCGTCTTGACTTTCACATCCTCCGTGGTCTACGAAAAAATAAAAAATGAGCACGAGTTCAGACGACGTGTCAAATGGTATGCCTTTCCAAAGGCGTCAACACCCTTGAGACCGCCAAATAGACCTTTCGCCATAGTGAGCTGAAAGATATTGGCCCTAAACGGTGCCGAGAAGTCGAATTCCTGGAATAGAGAAAACAGGAGAAGAAAAATGACCTTGACAAGCTTTATGAGCCGTGATGCCCGTCAACGTGTCACCTCGTTGTTCACGTGGGGTTCACGTGGCCTACCGAAGCCCGGACTTCTTCCGTAAACATTACAGTTCATTACAGTTCAAACGGCTTGCACTTGGAGCTGTCGTTCGAATGATGGAAACACTAAACAGGAGCATGAATTTAGTGTCAACCTATACCCAACAACGAAAGCCCGATCTATTGTATCCCAATCCGATCGACGCCCTGTTTGACTTTGTCAAACAAACTGAGAACCCCATCCCGAATTCCATCTGCCTGCATACCGACACCCTCGCCGCTCGTCCTAAATACACCAGTGCCACCTGACCCACCCAAGCTTACATTGACACCACCGAGATTCAAATTTACTGAAGGCGCGTTGGAAGCAGATTCCGGAGGAGGCTCATATACCGAGGACGGGAACATTGTTGCTGCTGAACGTACCATTTCGAGATACCTTTGATAGTAGTGAGATGATAGTCTCATATAGCGGAGGAAATACCGTACGAAGAAGAATTGTGTACACAGGTGCCGCCCAGCAGGAGACGCGTGCCTGCCGTATTTTGTACACCACCACTTGAAGCGGCAGTGGAATCTTGATTGCAGAGTGCTACAGTCCGCGCTTCTTCGTATGTTGTCCCGCCAATCATAAATATGATGACGTCTTGTGGTCTGAACAGAGCATTGAAAAAAAAAATTAGGGTGAAGACAGAAATACACACCGTTGCAAACTTGCATTCGGTCCGGGCGGTTCAACAAAAGGATAGCTAGTCTCCTTCAGTCTTCCTCGTAACAAATGTTCGAGAGTTTGTGATAGATGTGGTGTATGCTGTGTATAAACATTTTCAACTCCCTGCTAGGCATTTTAGCAACCATATTGTCAGTGATAGTGGGTCGTTACCTTGAGGCCTTTCAAAGCCGACCGGCCTTTCGCAAGGAGCGATTCAGTAGAGAAGAGATCATCTTGACGCTGATCTGCACCGGCGATATTTAAGAATACATAGACAAGCTGTTCTTGGCGTAAAAATCTGGATGACAGAAAGCAGAAAAGTACTCTAACCCGCGCATCCTCACGAGACACTCCATTTTCCAGGAGAAGGTTTACTAGATTTGCAATGTTGTTTGTTTGAGCTTTCTGATATCTCAAGGCGTATAGAACGACGAGGCGAAGCTTGTGCCAGGATGCAAAACGAGGGTCCAAAACCATGGCTTGTACACTCTTGCCAATGGAAGGCATTAGACAATACCGTGGAGTTTGGATATATTGTACTCACCCGGAAATCGGCACCCGCACTGGTGGCCAGACCTTGTTCAACTTCACCGATTTCAAGAAGCTTATCTCTGCCCACAAGTCGGCTTAATTCGCCTACCAATGCCACATGCTTGCTGACATTGCCTCCGAGCTTTCTGAATTCTGGATATTCTTCAACAAATTTCTTCATGTCTGATATAGAGGTTATCGAGGAGGGTGAATGGGCCATTGAACGAGATTCATAGGACTGGACATAGTCTTTCAGAGATGTTCCCAAGTCACCGAACGTCGCAAGATAATGTGCGTGGAAAAACGGATCAGTATTAGTCGTGAGAAGGATTTCCTATATGCTAGCTGCTCAGTAAAGAATGTGTCAAGAGATGCTTTTATACTCACTGCCAACTCCGGTCTGATATCTGGTACCGTTTTCATGTCTACCCTCCCATTTTGAATTCCTAGAAGTTCATGTACCATTGCTTGGTATGTCCATTGCGATAGAAGGGGAGTAACCGGGTCATTTCTACGATCTAGGATTAGCAATAGAGGGGCGACTTGAGCAAGGCGAAAATCGAAAAGGGAAGACTCTGAACGTATTCTGTGCTGAAAGTGCATAATCGTTAATGCCGCATTCAAAGCATACGCAACACAACAGTACCTGAACCTCGTACGCAAGTTTTTTGGCCATACCGCTCATCTTCTCGTATCGAATGATAGGTTTCTTCTTCAAACTCAATAAAACAGCGACGAGTCCTTGTACCGTCTGTTCAAGGGCTTTATTGTCCCATGTATTGGGTGAAGGTCCATATAGTGGCTTAGAGGAAGTCGGGGTATGATTAAAAGAGAATAAACAGGGTAGTAATGGGGCATAATCCGCGAAGTACTCCTGAAACAGATTTGACGCTCATATGAGATGGAAAGTAACAGATGGCACACCTGTACTTCCTTAACAATCTCGTATTCATCAGCCTCGGCCAGCCGTTCGATTGCGATCTTACTCAAGACGTTGCTGAAGTCTACATTCATGAGTAAGCTGGATGGTACCAGAAATTTTGCCGGGGCACAAAGATTCACCAACTGACACAGGTAATACTCTCCATACTTTGGTTCATTCAACTCTGCTTCGAGAGCCAGGAGGCTGTCCTCATTGCTCTGGAGGAAACACACGCATTTCATGTGGGGCATCCGGTCCCGTTTCTTATTATCTATGCGGTCTGTAAGATACACTTGATGAGATAAGAGGGTCGACTGTGTGGTGGCCAGAGACACGATGGGAGTCTAACAAATTATCCGTCAATCGACGGCCTTGAGAAGAAGAAGAAAATTCACTGTATGTGAGTCAAGAAGAAGGACCTTCATGGTCGAAGGAGTTGCAATAAGCTTGAGAACATATGTTTCCACCGCTTTGACGACATCCATGACTTCTACTCCAAACTTGTAGTCGTGGCCGAGTTAAGCTTCTTGCAGTAGAAGCACGTACGACAAGTCGACGGACAAGTCCGACACAAGACACTGCGCACAAGTTGATCGTCAAGTTGATTGTCATCATAACAAACCTTTCACGTGCCAATTGAATTGTTCGCTGGCCAGCTGACTCTATCACCTGATGTCATCTAATCCTGCAAATTTCTATGACAGTGAACTTCAGACAGCTCTGGAAGAACAATCGTTTGGTATTCAGTCATTCCGCCTTGATTCTAGTACCACGCACGAAGCAAAAGCTTCCGTGAAAATCCTGGAAGGAAATGCCATCACCGTGAAGCTATCGATTCAAGGTTACACTGTGAGCAACATGACACGTCGTATCTCTAGTAGTCCTTTGACACGAACTAGATTGAGCCAGGAACACCTAGCGAAGACTCATCACAGGATGATACGTTTGATTCCATTGAAAATCTCCTTTGCTCAATCAGTCATCTATATCAAGAAAAACGACACGGTGCTTTGGCAAGTAAACTCGAAGAGCTACTCGGACAAGGAAGGTGAGCATCAATACAACAATATCCAGTTATTGAAATTTTCATAATTGCATCCATCTCCTAGAACATAGTTCTTCTGGAGTCTGGAGGTCTGGATCAAGTAGCATAAGCATTTCTCTATGCGACAACACATGCTGTCATGTTTCCACACCAGCTTCATCAAGTTTTTCCTCTACTTCTCTACTTGCGTCAACATTGGCTTATCAACATGCAATATGACATCGCTGGGTGCGTCAACCATGTCCGTTGACCCTATCAATTTATCGCATACTCGAGGTGGATTGGCTGTATCGGCTGGATTTTCCTCCACTTCTGTTGACTCCTCGGTGATACTATTCCTTGCATCCATCACGATCGTCGATGTCGCTATTGCGCCACTCCCAGTCCCCTCCGACTCCAATTCTTCTCGATACATGCTCCGCGTAAAAACATACCCATTTTCTCCGCTTCGAACTTTTCGAATGAAATTATCGACCCTCTTTCGCTTCTCATCGTCCCTCAGGCAATTTGCCCACCATCTATCCATACTACTGCGTATCCCAGGCGTATCTAATTCATGACCATCGCTTTGTTCCCACAAAACATGAAGCAGAAATCCCACACTTAGATGCTCTAGATCAAATTCAGACAAGCATTTCAATATTCGAGAAATTCTGAGGTTGTTATGTGATGAACCTTCAAAATAATTTTGACCATAAACATCAAATCTACACACACAAATGGATTAACTCACGGGTAAGATTGCTATACCTAGATGCGAAGTTACGTGGTGGTAGAGAGCGATCAACAAGTCCCGAGTCGACAGAGATGAGCCGCATTCCATAGAAATCCAGCATCATCTTATAGGAAGTTACGATACGTTGAAGTATGGCAGGACTGGCTTTCATGGCTATGATTTCATGGCGTTGCAAAGGTTGTGATTCGTAGTTCATGCCGTATTCTTGTGTTGGGAATCTATGTGATTGGGCAATATCCAAATGTGAATAAGCTCCCGAATCAAGCTTACAGCCATTGTATATATCCATGCTTGCACTCAAGCTTATCATAATCTCCCGCCCATCTGTAAGGCATCAGAAGGTCACAAAGCATACACTTAGAAATAATACTTTACTGCTGGTGGATCTCACCGATCAAGCGGTTGTCTGGGCGGCAGCGACGGATGTTGGAGTAAAACTCGAAATTTGCAGATGCTTCCGGATCATCATCTTTACCCGGATAGTTATCTAGGAATTCCTTGACATCTCGAGGGATTGACATCACAAAAGCTAGAGATTCGTCGCGTACTGGAAGACAATTTGTGAGAGGTGTGGAAGACCTGCCCGAGTCGTCACGGTCACGCTTGCCACCTGTTCCTTTTGTTTCTTTTCTGCAACCTGCCACCTCAACTAATAAGGATTTTACGCCGAACGAAATTTGTGTTAACGTGTCTGGTTACTAGGCCTATCCTCCATACAGTCTTTCTGACTCTCTCTGACCCGGACGATATTATAAGAAGCTCAATCTCATGGTCAACCCATCCTGCGGAGTACTTCTAGTTGTTGCTCATCATAAGGTTGATTGAAGTGGGTGTCTAACACGTTCTACCCGACATATATTCTACTTCCTATCCGGCGGCTTGTACTTGCATCTCACGAACATTGTTCTGAAGTACCTCGGTCACACCCTTACCAGGCCTTTGTACATGCCCGTCCTCGTTGTGGATTCTCATCCACAGCGCTTTTGGCAATCCTGTCTCTTATTTTCACTTCATCTATGGTCTTTCAACTAATTCCATGTGATTCCTGAGATACCGTGTTCATTGGCGATAGATACATCAAAACAGTTCTCACTGATCACTGGGATTCTTTAAAAGTGGACATCCTAAATATTTCAAATCAGTTTTCCTCTCAAAAGCTGCTCAAGATAATCGATCATTGTGCCCCTCTTTGTGACTGGCATCACCTGTCTGTAGCCTGCAGTCAAAATCTGTCTGGATGTTTTTAGTTCTGAAACCCGCCATTCCAAAATACCTTGTCTGAGTCATATTTAGCTGTAATGACACATAGCATCTAGATGTGTGTCTCGTTTGGTATGGTGGTTAAATATTTATTCTATGATTTTCATGTGCAACCAAGTGACGCAGTGGCACTGGGGTTTTGATGCTACCCCACTTGCCCTTTATAGCTAGTTATTTTAATTGGTCTACTGTGGCATATCCTCACCGATGCAACTATAACTAGGACCTAACGTATGTAGATATCATCATAGAAGCATAGTAGCAAAGCATATAGTTTCGTCGACAATGCTATATATTGTTGTTTTCTGAAGGAATCCGAGTCGGAATGGCTCCTGCGTGTGGGTTTTGGTATCGATCTCGGAGGAAAGAGAACACTGTCAACATTTATACCAAGCGTTCATAAACATTTTTGAATTCCAGCTTTTCATGTATTGGAACGTGTGCCTCGACCGATTTGGCAAGCTTCCTTCATGTTGCGTGCGAAGGATACTCAAATTCTGACCGATACTCTATAGTTGTGAGACACACTAGCTCTCTCATGGTCGGTTCAATCATCTCAAACCTTGATTTTGCAATGACTATCATCCATAATATCCACACTGATGAATCTATGCAAACCTAACGGAAATTGGAAACGGCAATTTTTCATCCCATGTACACTCGCAGAGTCTAGAAGACCTCATGTATAATTCATGAGTTTCTGGAGAAACGGGCGCAGACTTGGCAGGACGAAGTTTCATTCAACTCCGCTTCGTCAATTCTGCCGACGGGAAGCTTGAAAAGCAATGAACGCGGAGATTTGTGAGGATTGCGAAAGCAGATAATCGAATCACAAAGTTAAGTTAGCTCTGGTTCATGAGGCATCCTTGACTGTCATGCCTGCGGCAGCCTCCAGATCGTAAGACTTCCATTATGCAACAAGCTGACGGGGATCATTGCGATCTGGAGAGTTTATTGGTAGAAATCGTACAGGGAACGCTAATCACCTCGGGTCTAAGCAAAATAGCCAATGTTTACGCTAGCTTGCCCTTCTTTATTATTTACTCAGCATTCAAAAATAACATTGCCCCGTTCTCGCACCCTTTGCAGAAGGTTCCTCCGCTATCGCGCCGAATGCTTCCAAAGACCTCTTAACACCACGATCGTTTGCGAGACCTGCATCAGATCAATCTCTAGCTTATTGAAAAAGAAAACCTGGTTGCATTCAGTCTTTGTTCCCAAATCGATCACGCAAAGGCTCGCATCTTGTGGGTCCAGAAGATATGACATGTAAGTAAGTCGTGGGTGAAGAAGGACATGACGCGGCAACAACCTTCATGTCTAGACCATGTCTAGTTGGAAACAACTTTCCAAGGTTATACATACAGCATATTTTCAGTGGTCTTTTCTCATTGAGTCTCAATTCTATTCCTTCATACATCGAACACCTATTCGACACACAGAACGATTGTCGTAAGGCGTGGACAAATTTATCCAAAAAGATCATCGCACACTTGAGATTTCGGTCTGCAAAGGACAGTGTTATCCAGTTTCCATGGAGGAATTGACACCTCGGGTAATCTGTCTCTGAGATTATCTCCCATGAGTATTTGGTCCAGCGATCCCCGCCTACTAATTATAGAAAAGATTCCGTTGATTATCCATGATCAACGCCTTCATCCACCCCATGTGATCAAGGCATGCAGCTGTGGTGGCGTCGACTCACGGCATACGGTCACCCGCAGGCAGGCTGATCCGCCCGAAACTTCCTTCGGGTACTGGCGTACTGCTGACGAGTAAAATGAGATCCGCCCCTTGGATTGCAGATCCTATACAAAGAGAATGCATATCAAATGAACGTGCTCACTTGTCACAGAGAACTGCTTTCCAATCAGCTCCGACATGGAACTCTAAGCGCTCCAGTGGGCCCGTGTGGATCCATGTATATTCAGAGTAGTCCATCCGTGAAGATCTCTGGTTAGCTGATCAGCATTCTAGTCATTCCTAGATCGTTCCTGCGCATCTACTACAGCAGTGACGGTGACTAATTCCACTCATTCTTCGCATCTAATCGGAACTGTGACCACCTTGAACTCGACTTTACTCTTGACGATTATGTACTCTTTCATGTCCAAAAGGCTGGTCTTTCATACCGTTCAAACAGCCCCGAATGCCCGATCCGAAATTAACCATGTGTGAATGTCTTTGTAGACGCCTGTCAAGTCGCCTCTTCTGGCTCGTGCGCCGGACCGTTGTATGGACCTAGCTAGTGGTCTCGTTTTTTTGCCTTCATCTGATGCTTTCCTCGCACCTCCTCATCGCAGGAATCGAAATGTAGTCTCCATATACCTTCGAATTAATGCTACTATGTAACCATCTTTTTCTGCTTCAGCTCCTGAACTGCGCCTTGCAAATGACAGGGACGGGGCAGGTGATAGAACTGTAATCTAGCTGAATGAAGTGATGTTGGTAAGTTGCCCAAACAATATCTACAGGCGTCTTGAGACCAATGCAAGTACTGTGGACCTGTTCACAAATTCCAACTCCCGCCAAGTCCCAAAGAAGAGAAACTGAAACTTAGACTTTTCGCGTCGACTGCTGCCCCGGACGGTCGATGCATTTACCTTAGTGACCTTGATAAGTACAGATCGAATTTTTACTTCGCCTTCCTGGTCCCGAATATCAGTTACCCTGGAAATAATTTGGCGTCCTAGGTGCCTACCTAACATCCTTCGTGATACCAAGCCAGGGCCGCGGACCTTTTGGATGGAACTAGGTGTGTACCATCCCGCCAGCCTTTCGAAGATATCCGCCGCCGCCTCCAAGATTTGCACTCGAATTTATTAACATGATCAAGAATCTCTCGTATACCTACTACGAGTGCTATTTCCCCACACTTCCCCGGACCGCCGTGTACTTTAAAAGCCTCAGGCCTCATGTAGGGTCAGAGGTTTGCCATTTGCAAATCGTCGGTGATTTTCCAGTACCGACAAGTGGCATGCAAGCACCCGTGGTGAATAGGTACGTACATTTTGGAAATCCAATTGTCCCGTGCACCCCAGAAAGTCGATCGAACAAGCAGGGCATTACCCTTATATGTGGCCACAAGTACATATAGCATGAGCTGCGTGCATATGGGCGCTGCTTCGAGCCTGAATTCCTGAACCAAATAGGCGCCGTAAGTTCCCCACACATCGATCCCGCGCATTACCAATGAGTTACTCCCATTCGTACGTATCGTGTTTGTTTGATTTCAGTTCAGGGTGTTGGAACCTCCAAAAAGCGGCGCAAGGAATAAGGCAAAGGCTAGTCACCAAAGTGACGTATGTACCTAATTGCAGCCACATACTGTGCCTTACTGGTAACCCCGTCAACGGAACAAGAGTGTCAAAATCACACATGAGTCAATCAAGATCGTGAGATTTCATGAAGTTCATTCTTCGAAGGGGGAGTGGGTCACTTATCATATTGATATGTATGTATGTATGTATCCTTCAGGTTAAAACCTGGCGTCAGCGGAGTAGCTATGATTGGAAAATTATCTATGTACTGCATCGTGATTACATTGTACCTGACCCCACCAATCAATTACATCTCGCGGCAAGGGACAATGACAGAACCATATCGCACGTGTACTTACAGACGGTTTGCCGTTGTCCAATGTACACATGCTGCTTGCAATGCCCAAAAAGCACCCGCATGCGCAAAAATTGCGCAATATCCCGACTCGGGTGCACTCTCAGGCTACTCACACTACTCTTGTTCGGAATCGGGCATGCATCAGACGGACACCCGTGGCAAAGGACACATATGTATGTATGTATGTATGTCTCAAAAACCAATAGTACACTCCCGCGGCGCGCCCCAAATTTTCCGAATGGCGATCACCCTGATCCACGCCGCTGCAGAATCACAGGGAAAGGAAGGCGCGGGCGCACTCGGCCCTTATTGGGACAGTTCCCGAACCCACGCTCCTTCCGAAGTTTTCCATAAATCGCATCGATTCTCCGCCGTGAATGCTGACTGCATATGTTATTCCGGGGATCCAAGCGAACCCGAGCCGCAACTGCGGACTCGGACTCGGCCGGACCCTACACAAGGCAAGGGTGTACCGCCACAGCTTCGACCTGGGGAAAAAATATCAGATGATAAAAAAAAATAAACGGGTATGTGAATACGAAGATGTCATACATATTGTGATTTATCATACGCATATGAGGAAGACATGGGGGTGATCTGGATCTTGGATTCCATGACATATGTCCATGTCAATAATTGTCAATGACCGTGGGTCCCACCGCAGACAAGAAAACAAGGGTACAAGTTCTCATCCTGTCCGCAGGGTCCGGTTAATCGAACAAAGCGGTAGTGGCTGTACATGACCCAGCACAACGTTCACATTGTCCAGTATACCGGAGCACATCCGGCACAGCAACTGCGTATACATATACAGGTACTTGGCATTGGCAAGCAGGCTGGGCTTGCACACGCCGAGAGACTGAGCACAGGGTGCGCGGGAATCGAAAATGTCGCCATTTCGTATCTATGTAGCTATCGGGCCACATATGCAGATTGGGGCAGCAGTGATCGCGCGAGAGAAAAATTAATTGAACTCTGTTGACCCTAAGTTCGAGGTAGTGCACCCCTCCACACAAGTCAATCAGCGAAGTTCATAACCCGAGCATTAATAATAAGTAATGCAGGGTGCGCATGGTCATGGAAACGAAGAGGATAAACTAAAGCAGGGATCCTGATGCGCGTGTCGTGCGAAGAAGTACCCACTCCCGCAAGTAAGATGTGGACGGCTGGAATGCGGCTAGAATGTTGATTCAGACGTCTTCTCACATATACTCAATGACCCAAGTTTATCAAGTTCCCCTTCCAGAAAGAATAGCATGATTAGGATTATGGTCATATTCGTCAACGTTTCATTCATTTTTCATTATGGACAGTGTAATCATTAAGTATCTCTACAAACGCCGCGCGCCCCAAGTAGCGTGGAGAGAGATGAGTTGGGTAGGTAGGTATCGTAGTCGTGAAGGCGCAGCAGCATAGCTATTAGGACGCGCGGCACATGTATTTGTAAGAGTAGGTGCTTGCAAAGAAAAGAAAAGTGACAAATAAATGTTACACGGGTACACTAGTATATATACAACCACCGAACAAAGCCAGACCGTTCATCACGGAAGAAGAAAAAAAATATTGCACAATGAAGAAAAATGAGACCCGGCGAAGATACAAGTACACGGAGCCCAATATTTGGTGTTACACAAGTGGTGACGGCCGAGGGGTGATATTTTGATGCGACGATGATAACGATAAGCAAGGTCGATAGCAAAGCAGAATCATGGGGTCGTAAGCTGGGGTATTTTGATGATGTGGTATGGAGGTAGAGGAGATGCTGGCTGATGCTGATGCTGCTGACGGCAATGCGATGCGAGGTGATGAAGATGCAGAGATGATGACAAGAAACCCCCGGAAATGAATTAGGCGCACGTCGCTGGTGTCCAAGGCGCAAACAAGAATAAGCACTTGGGCTTCTCCTCGATCTCAACCTCTACCTCAACCTCTACTTCTTGGCCGTCCACAACTCGCTTCTCCTTGCGCTTCTCGATTCTTGTCTTTTTGGGGATGCGCATGGTGGGGTAAGTCTTGACGTTGTCGTATGACCAGGAGCGGGCTAGATGAGAAGGATGAACAAAAGATGTCAGACACGATAAAGCAAATTGCTTACCCTCGACGGTCGGACGCTTGGGCCGAGGAAGCGAACTGGCAGTATCGCTGGGGGTGAGTTCTTCTCCGTCATCGCTGGAATTCTCCTGGGAAAGGGGGGATCGGACATTTTGTTGAGTCGTCCATTGAGCGGAGAATGAGGTGGTGGAGGTGTGGCTGTTGACCCTCATCATGACGTTAGGCACGAGCAGTTTGCCCTCGGCGCCGCGGTGTACGAGAGGACGCTCCTTACGCGAAGGAGGAAAGGACGCCGACGAGAATGACGGCATGGTGTTCGGAGACAAAGATGTGCGGCGAAAAGACTGGGAAAACTTGTCGAGACGGTCACGATCCTCGTCTGAGACGACATTAGCGGGCATGGAAGATGCTGCTTGTTGGCGAGGATGAGAAAAGGTCGACTGGATGCCTCTTGAACCGCGATGGGCAAAGGGCTGGTGCTTGACGGAGGTGGCGGGGTCTGGAGCAGCTAGGTTGTAGACGACAGACCGCCAGGCATTGGAGCCGTCTGTCCAGCCGGGGATGGGCTTGCGGGGTTCGCGTATGATGTTGCCTCTGGCGTCGCGCTTTGGAGGCGAGAGGAACTGCGAGTTGATGCGACGGCCGGTCATGATGATACCGTCGTTGAACGCACCAGGGCCGGGGGAGTCGAGTGGCTGGACGTCGTCGACCGGTGCAGGGGGCGGCAGAGGGTCCCAGTGGTACATCTCTGAGAGGACAACAAGAGACGGAGGCAGCTTTGGCTGGGGAGAGGGAGGGGATGGAGGATCGGAACGCGACGCGCACGAGTCGACTGTGGTTAGGGAGGTGGAGGTGCTGGAGGCGTCGGACTGGCGGGCATAGACGTCGCGGTTGCGGTCGATAGTGTGGCACTCGTTGGAGCAGTATAGGGGGGTGGGGCCCTGGTCGATGACGGTGCGGTAGCGGGTGGCGGGCGGGGGCTGTGGCTTGGGTTCTCTGGGGGCGCCGTTGGGCTTGAGGCGGCCGGTGCCCTGAGGGAGGCCGGCGCGACGGACAGAGGACTTGGTGCGGCGGACACTCGTGGGGGACGGGGGCGGGGCAGGCGTGGGGGCGGGCTGCGGGGCGGGGACCGGGACTTGGAGGCGCTTGGGCTGGATGGCGCGGTCACAGACAGGACACCAGGAAGTATCTTGGTGGTCCATTGCGGGGGAAATCAACGAAGGCCTCGCTAACACACCCGCCTACTTATAACTCCCATCGCCCAGATTCAGATCTCCCGCCCAATCGGGACATCCTCCGGCGCGGGTGGCCCGACCATGGGCCCGCGGTTGTTTCGATCATTCCCCGTTCGTCCATGGTCCACCAGTCCTCGGCTCTCCCCGCACCCCGACTCGGTCCACCGTGAATCGACATCCTCGCCCCCGTCTCGGACATTATTTTATATACATATCATGTAGTATGTATAGAGCATCTCTCCGTCCATATCTTCCTCTTTTCTTTTCCTTTGTCCGAGGACACCCATCCTCCCGTGCCCCCGATCGGCCCCCTCCCGCACCCATCTTTCCCCTCATCGTATGCCGCAGCCCCCTCTCGTCTCCCCGCATGCTCCTGGTGCCTCGTTGCCAAGATGTTCCTTCTGCAACTCACTTTCTCAGTTCACCACAACCCTCGAACCCTAACTATTCTCGAGGATCTGCGCACTTCTAGACGTCGCGTGCCTGCCACCTAGTTATTTTTAAGACCCCCTTCCTCAACTCTTTGTCTACTTCTGCTTTCGGCATTCCTTTGGGCTTTCTTCTGCGACTCTCCGACGTCAGTCGTCTCATACGAGAATCATCCTCGCAACGTGATTCCTGCCTCTCATACTCGAGAACAACACCCACATGCATCATCGTCATAATCAGCCTTGTGTCCGCCCTCATCTTACTCCCCCGTGGCAATCCATGCATTAAAAATCTTTGTACCTACTGCCTCTAATATAACTCTGTCTGGCCCTTTCGCCTCAAGTCCCATGTGCATCTCCAACCAATCTCCTTTCTTCTCGTCACGTTCCATCCTCGAATCCGCCCCGAGGCGCGCAAAATGCCCTTACAACCGTCCTCCCCGGACTCCGACCCACTAGGCTCCCACACCTTGCAAACTTATACTTTTCCTATCCTACTTGACTTGCATTCCCTTGTGATTGGTTATATACCTCCTAATTTGCCTTGATTGGTCAACTTCAGTCCACGGCTCATCGGAATTACAAGCTTCACATCCTCGGAGTCTAGGACCGGTCGGTCTGTCTCCACAGTAATCGTCCCAGATGCACTGCGCGTTCCGCGCTCTCTGCGATCTGTCCAAGATGTCATCCACTGCTCGGCGATAGTGTGAAAAAACTCTTCGTCTTTGACATAGTAACGGCCCTTCATCACGCCCGTATTACCATTAAGCCCACTAATGTCCCAAGCACCTTGTTCGGGCAATTTAGTACGGCGAATAGGCTGGTCACCAACTTTGATATCGAACGTGTAACATCAATTAGATCGAATCCATCTATGAGACGTGATGATACGCCCGACTTCCAAAACGATTCTGTTCTAGCCTTGTATTGTGGGCGCCGGGGACTGTGAGGTAAACTTACTCCACACTCCATATCTGTCTATAGTGCGGATGGTTCCACGGAGCTATCTCACATTCCATACCCCGCAAATCGTGTCCATCTCGGATCCTGACTGCGCAGTTGAGACTCGTGGGTCTTAGTCTCAACCTGAGCCCCCGAAGGTACCATTGTCTTAGGAACCTGAGCTAACCCGGAGACGTATCTTTATTCGTCGCCGCCATTGTCCAATTCGTCCGTGTGACCGTACTGCCGGCATCCAAGGGCTGTGGGGAGGGGTGTGAAAGCTTATGAAGACATTCACCATACAGAGCATCGGCTGTGCGTGCAGCTGATCCGGGGTGTAGTTCGGGAGAAGTTCCGTCTACTTAGGGGATATTTAGGTTACTTGACGCCCGGGCTGAAGAAGTTGTGGACAAGTCTCTTGGGTAGTTGTTCGCTGAGCTGGGGGTCCCAGACTTGGAAGTCAACTCTTCCTGATTTAATTTGGGCCGTGCATATCGTCCCTATGTATCATGATAATGACAAGGGCTTCGATCCATTCAAGTCGCCTGAAATGAATTCCCAAGAGTAGTATATCAAAGAACACATGCCAGGCGCGATATTGAAGACGTTGATTAGCTTACTCCTATTGTCAACTGGAGAGGTCTCGCATTGGACAGAGACACGATATTAACGGAATGTCTCTCGTACACCCGTATTAGGGTCAACCTCAAGTTGCTCTCTCTCGCCCTACTTTTAGAAAAAAGACGAGCGGCCGACGCCCGTACTCAGTCCAAACTTAGGCTAGAACAAGCGCGCCAAAAACTTTCAAGGATGGTATGAAAAGCACAGCTGGGGAAAGCTCGGCCGTATCAAACGCCGGACAAGAGACACGTACACTGAGCCCATTCGAGCTGTCGAAGCATTACTCAAACTAGCAAGTGCGTTAGGAGGTCACTCACATTAGCAGTACTCATCCAAGCTCATACCCACCTTCCTCCGTTTACATATCTGACTGCAGATCATTCAGGGTTTCGAGGCGTCTAGCTTCAGCGGTGTTACAATACCCAAGTAAGGGCCCCTTGAATTTGCTCCCGTTCCGACACGTGGCCTACGCGTCGATCATCGGGATCAATGAGATTTGATCTTCCCCTGACGCGCCTGGCCCCGCGAAACCTTATGTTATTCTGTGTATAATCACGTTGCTAGGGTGTGATAAGCCGGATGCCACAAGTAGGCCAAGGTCTCTCATGTCACTCAATTCGACATGCCTCCGACTCGGATGCCGCTGATAGTACTGAGTGCCTCTCCGTGCGGGCGCCCGACATTGACTGAACTTCTTCCAGGCCAGTAGCCGTTTAGTTGCCGGTACACGAACAACGCGTCAGATATCGATGGGATTATCATGATATCATTGTTCTCACTGAAATGGGTCGGTTCTTTATGGTCGCCTCTTTCCGTGCTCTTGTTATCCAAACACTGAATGTGGAGCCCGATATATTCTTCCGGCCCCAAGAAAATTGCGGAATTAAACAGATCAATATCGGTCTTTCTGTGACTGGTTCTGACAGTTTTTCATCCGAAGAGAGCTACTCTAATCTCTGAGCAGAGAATGGTCGAAGGTTACGGCCCGGGGAAGAGCATGCGGGACACGATACGTTGATACAGGATCATTGACTTGTTCAACTGCGTGTTCCCCGGAACCAAGAGACTTTGACTCGCTGATACCTTGATACCGTTAGAACCACAAGGAGAAATTTATACCCCAGGACTGCCTGGGACTTGGTTTGGCTCCAGAGGGAGGGAGGGTATCAGCACTCTAGCGGTGGACCTACATTTGAGTTAAGGTTTTCCTTGAGGAGACTGGTACCACTTGCAGCTGCGAGGTTTCGCCGTACCCGTGCGCATATTCAGCCCGCCAGATGGACTTCTCCGTGAGTTCAGCCTAAATTTCCTCTGTCATGGACACCTCGCGTCTTTCTCATGTCTAGTCTTCTTCTCTTTTCTAGCCAGTCCTTAATATGCGGGCTTCTCTCTATCGTCACCAATTGACAGAACTCTGGCAGCAACCCTTCTTCTTTCACTTGTGCTAAGGAAGCATCAGGTAAGCGCCTGGATTCCCACTCGCACAAAAGAAGACCTAATCCTCTATTTTAAGCGGATCCGGGGGTCACTGCCCAAAGTCTTCAAGCCACTGGACCATGCCGTCGATTGCGCCTCCGCATAAGGTAGGCCTCTGGGCCCGACCACCGACAATGTTTACCCTGTTTTATCTTTCGACTGCTCCCGTGCGTTCAAATTAGTGCCTCTCTCACCAGCAGCCGATGCAAAGGCTGACTAGTCCAACGGGGGATAACGTGATAAAGGGGTACGTCTTACCCTCTAATTTTGTCTGGACATTCTCATGGGCACAAACCAGCGGGCCGTCTCGGCTGATTTGCGATACCGCAAGGGACTTGCAGGTGTTCCCAGGCGCCGCGACAAAAACATACGGCCTAGAAGCACCGCTGTACGTGTATGTAGTGACTTCTTAACATTCTGCGGCATGGTTTCCTTGAAGATTCCACACCCAGCCCGGCATGCTTCCACTGTCGTGTTTCATGGGTCCCGTTCTCTTGGATTTTGCCTTCCTCTTGGAATGATTTCCAACTTTGTATATTCTTAGTTGATATATCCTTATCACACCAGCCATTGTCGCACGAGACATCTACTGATTCATGAAAGGGACATGGTCAGATGACACAATTGCAACAAAGGTCCTTTTCAAACCGTGGATATTCACTTTGTACAATTCAATTCATGTCAGACGACCCCCACATCCCATCTTATCTTCTACCCCGCATTTTTCAAACACGGTCTTCGCTGGCTAAGGCTCGATCTCCTTTGGTCTGTCTAGGATGGGATGCTCGCCGTTCATTCATACACGAGACATGCATGGCCAAGACCAAGATTGCACTGAATATCCATGATAGATAACATCTTTATTGCCAAGGCACGGATCTGTCTGATACTTGTTCAATCCCATGTTGATCTTGTCCGCTCCCAACTTCCACTTGTGTGGGGGCTCTCATCACACAATACGGATTCAATTACCCATGCGGGCCGCGAATAATCACGATATATACAGCCTTGACATACTAAGCCACCGAATTCAATCATCCGACCAAACATATTCAGTAACATCTTGATACTCCCTTATATCGACGCGCGCGCGCGGCTCCATGACAAGCATTTTTTTCCACGATGTCACGAGGGGACAAGTCTACAACGTCTACGAATGTCTCATTTTCTCCCACCAACCACGATTGTGCCGCTTCGAATATGTTTTACCGCACATTGCCATATAGCCCCTATACAAATATGCCTACTAGCAGGTAACTGGCTGTCTACGAGAGGTCTTTGGCCTGAGCGTTCCGGAAGAGATGATCATGCTCAAACTATAATGACGCAGGACCATAGATGTACGGCAGAAACGGAAGCGCGTGTAAATTGAGTTTGACCGCAGCTGTGTGGCCAATACTTCAACGCAGCCTCAAATGTGCCGCCGGTCGGCTGCGACAACAGGACAGCGCTGACATGTAATGACATCTTGAATCCAGTATGGAATTAGAGGAGATTTTCTCGCCGGACGCGACAATCATCCGATCTGGACCACGGGACTCTCCGCGGTCGCGGTAGATCATACTCATCGGTGCTCCGTCTTTGTAGGTGGATACAATGTTCGGTGTTAGGTGTCCCCCACAACCAAGTTCGGACTACTTACTGATTGATAATATAATCCTCCGTGAACATGGATCAATGGATGTCTATGATGTTGTCATCAACGACCGAGCTCATCATGGAGTTAAGTTCCTGAGATTCGGGATCACCTTGTTTCCCCACACCCAGCTATTGATTCATTCATGATCATATGACCCACTTCCTTCCCAACAGAATCGTTGTTTGTATTGCCGGAGTTATTCTAAATACAACCTTGCCAATTGAAAAATGCGAGGGTTACAGCGAATTGTTTACTGGCCCGCTCAGTCTAACGTCCGATTTCCTAGGATGTTCGCAGTGTATCGGTAAACTTTTGGTTTCAGCAGTATTTCCAGCCATTGCAAGCAGCACCATTTCCCATACCTCCGTTGACATCATTGAACCGTTCCACTGTGATCGCTGATTGAATGGGAAAATTGGGCTCATCCGGCCCTAGAACAGTATACTATATCAAGATTCTTTCGCAACATCATGATCAAGTTCTCTTGACTTTCATCAGTTGCGTGTGTTGTTACCAGACACCAACATAGAGACAACAAGAACCCCTCGCTTATAGACCCGAGTCGGAGGTCCATGGAACGGGAACAGATTAGAAACATGATTCCATCGGCTGTTCAACGTTCAACGCTTTCAAGGTCAGCGTAGCAATGTTTGCTGAAACCTTACCCCGCATCCGCTTATCATTTGATATCTACACTCCACTTTGCAGCCCCGCGTTATCCCGCCCGCAGCGCCACCCGTGACACTCGTAGGTACTATCGTGCCATCCTGTGACATTTACGGTGTTGTCAATGTCGAGGACCTCTGTTCATCTATATCTCCATTTTGTCGATGATAATTCGAGTTCAATTAATACATATCAATATTGATTCTGAGCTCACAGCATGTCGTTCTGAATTTAGCCGCCCAGATGAGCCTGATAGACTCAGTAAGGCGTGAGACAACGGCTACTAGATCCATTTGACCTCCGAGAGTCTTTGAAGTCCATCATAGTCCAGGTCCCGGAAGTCTTGAACCACAGTACGTGGAGGTCTTCCGACTCGCTTGATTAGCGACGTTTGGGAAGTGCTGAACTAGTGTATAGTAGGAAATGCGCCCTGACACTAAGAGCCGTGTGGTCTTGATCAAGGGGCTGCCTCTGCACATGTAGTACTACCGATAATCGAGCTGCACAAAGTGGGAATGAATAGTCTGACGTGGTGTGTCCCGAACTTCTGCCGCTAATGTAAACCACAAATAGCATAGTCTATTTGACGGCCAAGTTTCTCCAAATCATTTGCAATTCGGCTTGTAATTCGGAATCACGACTATTATATGAGGTGCCACGCCTTGAATATCCTGCATTCATCTGACTGTTCAAATCATTCTTGTTTTCTTGTAATGTACATTTCTCAAGATATTTGATATTCTGCCTGTGTTTTCACTCTCAGTATCCAAGATCATACAAAGTATTTATATTGTGGCGTCGTCCCTCTCTCATGACCCTTCGCTTATTTCATCGAAAGAGATGACAAGCGGCCGTAAGAAAATTCCAAGTTCTAGGTACGTATCTTTGATGTAGAGAAGAAAGTCCTAAATATAGTTTTCTAACCACAGGACAACTATGTAACACCAGTCGAGAAGGTTTTTCTGTTATTAGCTATTTTTTCAAGTCATTTGAATTGTATAATATTCGTTCATGGACACGACAGGACCGTTCTGGCCAGGGTGCCACTGCTGTTATCTGCGATTTATATTATTTCCTTCTGTATTCCGAATATGTGCAGGTACAGAGTATAGAGTATACGTAACGATACGGCCATTTCAATACAGGAGGTGGCATATACTGGCAACATCACGTCAATAATATTAGTGGTATGACAGAGATTATTATAAGCATTCCCCATGCACTCAATGAATCCATGCAACTCATTCTGGAGTAAATTGGACATAACTCAACCGGGAGCCTCTTCAATTATTCCTCCAGGAATTGCCCACTCGAAGCCTCCTGTCGTCAGCATGTGAGGTGCAGCATTCCCAAAATTTCCCGTCTCGGTAGGACTCTATGAGTATGTTAGTATTGATGCAGGTGGGCCTGGAACCAGAATTAAATCGATCTTTGGACTCGAGAGGTATTCACTATGGGTGCGAGTCCGCTTTGACCTGGACCAATGATCGGAGCTACATAGGGCGCAAAGTGCCGGTCACACCTACATGATTAGATGGATCTGGAGCGGCAAAAGCACCCAGTAAGGAATCCAGGTGCTTGTTAGATATCCGAGAGCTCTTCACATGGTGTCTCAAGATGGATCATGAGGTTTGTTAAGGTGATGCCCAAAGGGTTGTTAGGCGCACAATCCATTGATAATACTAGATACTGGGATAGACCCGACTGGCTCGTCGCGTCATACCTGGCCTCCTTCCGGAATTCCTACCATCTTGACGCTAGTGCCCCCTGTCTACCTACCAACCTCGACGTCCGGATAGCCGTCGACGTCTTCAAGATCGGTCTCCGGTACATTCACTCAACGCCCCTCCTTGGTACTTCCCTTCTGTCCGGAATGGCTCGGGTGACTGGGTTGATTGAAGTACTTCCACTTTGCTTAGAGAGGGGGTCGCTGGTACAGCTCATGTCGGGGCGGAACTACAACCGCTGAACAATGAAGCGATAGCTCTACCGGCGCTATTGACTCCTGCGGAAGTAACACTTCATAAACCCCTGGTCTCCACTCGGTATCTCCATCAGTCTTGGCCTTGGCCTTAGGGGTGCCAATGTCCTCCTTAGAGCCCGAATAGACTAATGCAGTGCTTGACTCATTCACATTTTTGGATCTGTTATACTCAGAATCACTGTTATGGTGATAAAGCGGGGTCAATTTGGGTGGATCGGTACAGACCTCATGGATAGGGATGTTTTCGCCATGATCCAAACTTTTCAGGCATGATCCGGTCAAGCCATCAGACGGATCTGAGCTGAGATCTTGCCCATTTGAGTTTCTGCACAAAAGTAATGTTTTGAAAACCACGACATCTCTTTTACGCTTGAATTCTGAGGGTGAGCCTTGTCATATTGCAAAAAAGTGCGTCATGGGAGAGAATGAGGGTCTTTACGAAGTCTTTGTCGCAATTTTCATCATCTGAGAGCGAATCAAGCATTCCTTGCATCGTTGTTGAAAGTCAGGGGGAGTAAGAGTCATTTTTGTCATTCTCTCTTCCTGTACAAAGATTGGCCTCAAACCGAATGCTGCGGATGGAAGGTACTTGTGCAATCTGAATCATGGGGATTTTGGCTGATGAATCAGGAAGGAATTTGTCCAAAAAGATCATTGGGCAGATTAGCGAAAACCACAGATATTCATTATTGTTGAAGGTTGACTTACCCAACCGACAGTCGAGACGATGTTATAGTCGAATTACGCGACACTTTCCTTATCGGGATATATCTCTTTTTTTCATTTGGTCTTGACCTAGCTGGACTGGCGATCGTTATTTGCCAGTCTTTGCGGTAAACTTTATTTATTTTCACTGCTTATCTAGATGTACACGATCTGCTACCCTCAGTCATACAACATACATTTAGTGAGACTGAGGGTGAGCCGTTCACTTACTTACACTATACGCACCATATTAATACTCCCTGTAGACTGATAAACTATATCACTCTACAGGTAATATACTCAGTCGTACAACATACATTTAGTGTGACTGAGGACTGATAAACTATATCACTCTACAGGTTATAGGCCCTGTTTGCACTTCTATTTTCTTTTGTAGAGCCACTGCTCCGAAATATATATATGACTCACCACAAAATACCTATGCCCACACAAACCATACAAAATGACATCTAACTATACACCCAACCCACCTAACTTCCCTGAGGAAGCCCACTCCAACAGTATAAACTACTCAACCTTTAAAAACCATGTCCTAATCATGGTGAGAGCTCAAGGAGCCCGTGGATACTTGGATGGCACTATTGAAAAACCCAAAGTCAACACAGAAACAAAATTCTCAGAGATAAAAGCCATGGAATGGACATCAAAATCCCCATCCTTGGAGGAATGGGAGGAAAGGGATGCCTGGGCTTTGGGTCTCATCATTTAAGATACCAAAAATGCCATTGGGTTGGGGATAACAATGGATGGCTCCACCACAGAAGCGTGGAAGGGGCTGATGGATAACTATGGTGTGTTTTCCAAGATAGCTGCCATACATGCTGGAAAATGTTTATGTGCCAGGCTTGGGGTTGGATGGCAGATTGCCAGGCACAGCACTGATTGAACCTTCTCAGTGAGTTTTTGGGTGGGGGTCTTGCAATTCTGGTCATGGCTGATGTTTTCAGAGTGAATTTGAGCACATTGGGGGTTGCTGGATGGAATGACCTTGATGAGGTCATTTGTTTGGGACAGACTCCAACAAATCTGCCTGGAGCACTGCCTGTCTCTGGAAGTTGAATATGGCATAGAGGAGCTGGAATGGGAAACTCCTCCAGAGGAGATTGATGTGATGGTGGAGAGAGGTGATGGAGTAGGGGTGGTGGATATCCAGGAGGCCAAGAGGGAGGCTTGGAGGAGGGCAAAGGGCAAAGAGAGGGAGGTTGGATGAAGGGAGGGAGAAGGGGCTCTTGTCCAATGGGGGTTCCTTGTACATAGCCATATATTGTTTTTTTTTTCTTGTATTTTCTTGGGTTTTTGAAATGTCTACTGCCTTTCTTAGTTCTGGCCTGGATAGGATAAGGGGATCAGATGAGATTAGATAATACAATAAGATGGGTTGGATAAGATCAGGCAATAAGATGAGATAATGAAGATCAGGTGGGGATAAGACAAGTAAGATAAGATCAACAAGATGAGGTGAGGAAGGAGATAGGATAAGATAATAGAAATGTGCAGGGAGGAGTTGAATCCCCATTGAGCTCAGGATGAGGTTATGCCCAGAGTGGCCCTAAAGTTATGGGCCTGAGTTCTAGGTCTCAAGGTTTTTGTAGGTGGTTTTGGTGGAAGTCCTGAAGGGCTTTAGGGGCATTCTAGAGGTGTCTTAGCAGTTTTCAGGTGTCATCCTTAGGTCTCTACCTAGTCTACTAGACAAGGTATTTGACCTGCCCATAGCAATGTTGGGAGTTAAGAATTTTGTTGACCTCATATTGGGCATCTCTGTTAATCTTGACAGTAAGAAGAGGGTCATTCTGTTGGCCAGAGAAGAGGTCCAGGTTATAGCATTCCAGAAGTTAGACATGAAAGATGACATGTATCCCCTTCAATCTGACAGGAAGGTCAAGTCAACATGTGTGGGAAAATATATAAAGGCAACCTTTGGAGGCTGTGGCTCAATCACACAGCTGGCAAAGGGAGATTTAAAGTCTATTCAGCACTATACTAGGTCTACAAGTCTAACTACACACCTGGCAAAGGGAGATCCAAAGAGAACAAGTCTAAGAACTCCCTCTGTCCAATGTGACACTCTAGGCCTTAGGACTTGTGGAACTAACTGTACAGTAGAGCAAAGAGGTCATGTGCCATCATTGATGTGTCAATGTACATGACCCAACAAGAGGGTAGTCCAGGCAAGGTGAGGTAAGGTGAGACAGACCCTAACCTCAGAGGTCAAAGTCATATATTATTATCAATGCACATGTCTCAATAGAGCAGTAGCAATGAAATAGCTTCTGGGTGAAGTGAGGTGAAGTGAGGTGAGGTGAGGTGAAGTGACCCCTGACATTACCCTCCCTTTAGAGTGCAGTGTCTCAATGTATCTAGATAAAAGAAATCTCAAATTGCTTGATCTGCTACAGAGATGGGATAGATGCCTCAAATTGCCTTTAGAGCATTGGGGTGTCTGCAGCAGAATTCTTGAATCAGGGCCAGTGCATGTACAATTTACCTGTAGTTCTTAGGAGATATCCTTGATTCTATATCTCTTCTACTTCACTTTGAACTGTAACTTTCCCTAAAACACTTTGCTGTCCAGTATTTCCTCCACCTTATACTCTTCTTCATTATTGACTAGCACTAGTGGTAGCAGTAGTTTTGGATGTTGACCAGAAATGGCTTAACTGTTGATAAGACCCATCTGTCACTGAGTACAGTTGCCAACATCTCCAACTATCTTATTGACACAGCACAAGACCTGGAGATCAGCATGAGATTTACACAAGACCTTAGCAGCCATGGGAATTTTGGGATCATAAGCAACTATCATGTGGAGCCTAGACCACATATCTAGAACAACCTTACCAGAAGCCCCCTTAATAACACTTGTTAGCAATAATCCCTAGCAACATAGGCAGTTTGCTTTCAAAAGAAACATATTAGCATGTGACTTCTTGGACCCTTCATTTTTATTGATTACTAATATACTTGAACGGCATCTACACTTCAGATACTGATGTTCAGTATGCTCTTTATTTTCATTCTGACATATAGTATGCACCTTTTGACATTAGATACTTACATTTGGTTACTATCTTGACACCCAGCATACATTTTGGCAGACACTGTTACCTGTGGTAACTATCTTTCTTTTGGGCTACATTACTTACAAACATTATAAATACTCCCTGTACATACCTAGTAAATCAACAAAGAACCAGTCAGAGCAACCCCGAGTACTTGCTCCTTAGTATCTCTCTCTCAACTCATTCTTGTTCATCCTTACTCTTGTTAATGGCTTAGCAACAAGCCTTAGCAAACTCATCATTGATTCAGCACAGTACTAAGTATGGGTGCTCTTTATGTATTTGTGTCTTAGCAACATTAGCAACTATGGCTAGCTATAAGTTTTATGTGTCCCCTGGTTTACTCCCTGTTTGATTTACATTCTTGTCCCTGTGTCCTTCTTATCGCTAGGTTTTACTTTAGTGATACCTTCTTAGTAGTTATTTGCCTAGCAATGTATTCTTAATTCCTTTCCCACTTAGCGACTTTCATTTACCTTATCAACATCACCATCTCATACCATTTTACCTTTTATTCTGACTCTATTTTGTGTTTAGTAACTTTTGCTAACATTAGCAATTCTTTTTACTTGCACCTCCCTTTCACCCCATCTTTTATAGCTCTTGTTCTCTGGGACAATTACTAACTTGCCCCCATCTATTTCCTATTGCTAGCTACCCTATCTGGTTGCCAATGCATTTTAGGTACTCCCTTCTGGTTTTCTGTATAGCAGCTAGGCAGCATAGAAGTACATCATTTTGGAGCCCACTATGAGGGGTTAGGTAATCATTCTACCAGTAACCAGAGCCCAAGCAAAGCATTGCTTAGAATCTACTACTGCATTATTTGATTCTTTGCTATCAACCTCCTTTAGTACACCAGATACCCAGCCCAGACTACTAGCAGATGAATTAGAAGCTGCTAGGAACCTCTTTGACATTAGCAAACTTCTTAGCAACTTTCCAAGAGCATTTATAGAAAGCTTCCTTAGTGCTCCATTATCACTGCTATCTGCTACTAACTCCTCTGTCTTCTTCTCCAAGGATCATACAACTCTTACTACATCTAAAAACCAACAAATACTACTTTTCCCAATAATACCAACAATTACTATGAATAATGATCCTGTCACCCATTATGCTCAGATGCTTCCTTGTAACAACACTATAGCTCTTAAATGGGATAAAAGTTGCTCTAGAGAACTTCCTCAGTACTTCAAGGAATTGGAGTATCTTTTTGCTGACTGTAGTATTACTGATGATACCCAGAAAAAGGAATATGCAGCTCGCTATGTCTCTTATGATATAGCAAAAACTTGGTTAGGCCTACTGGAATTTAGCAACATTCTAGTGATCAGCGACGATGTTCCTTACCCTCACACATATCAGGAATGGAAGATGGTAGTACTTAAGTTATATACTGATGCTGATGCTAGTGCATGATATACTCTTGGTAATCTCAAGTGACTTATCAACCAGACCTTCAATAGTGATTTAGTGACATTAGAATAACAAGCTATAATTTATACCTTTAGCACAGGTTTGTAGTTTTTGCTTAGACTCAGATCTAACTTTGCTGTACTCAGTTAGGTCTTTGATATCCAACTCAATGCTTAATCCCAGCTCTAACCTTGTTGTGCTTAGTTAAAGCCTTGAGTTTCACAACTCAATGCTTAATCCTAGCTCTAACCTTGCTGTGCTCAGTTAGAGTCTTGAGTTTCACAACTCAATGCTTAATCCTAGCTTTAACCTCACTATACTCAGTTAAAGCCTTGAATTTCACAACTCAATGCTTAATCTCAGCTTTAACCTTGCTGCACTCAGTTAGAGTCTTGAGTTTCATAACTCAATGCTTAATCCCAGCTCTAACCTTGCTGTGCTTAGTTAGAGTCTTGAGTTTCACAACTCAATGCTTAATCCCAGCTCTAACCTTGCTGCACTCAGTTAGAGCCTTGAATTTCACAACTCAATACTTAATCCTGACTCTAACCTCACTATGTTCAATTAAAGCCTTGAGTTTTACAACTCAATGCTTAATCTTGGCTCTAACCTTATTGCACTCAGTTAGAGCCTTGAGTTTTACAACTCAATATTTAATCTCAGCTCTAACCTTGGTACACTTAGTTAGAGCCTTGAGTTTCAAAATTTAATGCTTAATCCTAGCTCTAACCTTACTATGCTCAATTAGAGTCTTGAATTTTAAAACTCAATGCTTAATCTCAACTTTAACCTTGCTGTGCTCAGTTAGAGCCTTGAGTTTCACAACTCAATACTTAATCCCAGCTTTAACCTTGCTGTGCTCAATTAGAGCCTTAAGTTTTACAACTCAATGCTTAATTTCAGCTCTAACCTTACTGTGCTTAGTTAGAGCTTTAAGTTTTACAACTTAATGCTTAATCCTAGCTCTAACCTCACTACATTTCTTGAGTTTCATAATTCAATTGCTTAGTCTTGACTGCAACTTTATTGTACTTAAGGTTAAATCAAAGAAACTAAATTCAATATTGAATAATTAAGGAATATACTGATATATACCTTTTTGCTCTCAAAATAATTTTTAAAATCAAATCAATAGCTCACAATATATCAAAGATATTTACAATTTATATTACAATTTTTCCACTATTTTTTCACTGTAAAAATGAGCCAACTCTAAAAAAGTTACCTTAAAAGGCAAAATTTTATGTAAGTCTTAGTCAAAATTACACAAGTATCATCTAAAAACAGTAACTTTCCATAAAACAGTCATCACATTATATATAGTGATATAGTCTATATCTTTAGCATAGGCCTATAGTTTTTGCTTAGACCTAGACCTAACTTTGCTATACTCAGTTAGGTCTTCAATAGCCAACTCAATGCTTAATCCTAGCTCTAACCTTGCTACACTCAGTTAGAGCCTTGAGTTTCATAACTCAATGCTTATGTAAAGGTACATCCCACCCTTTAGGTAAATAAGTTTTAGGAATAATTATAGTAGATTGAGCAACAGTAGGCTGAATGATTGGAGCAATAATAGGCTAAATGACTGAAGCAACAATAGGCTGAATGACTGGAGTAGCAATAGGCTGAATGACTGGAGTAACAATAGGCTGAATGATTGGAGTAGCAATAGGTTAAATGATTGGAGCAATAATAGGCTAAATAACTTGTCTTAGCCTATTGTTTTGTCTATATGTAAGAGTAGGCAAAGGTGGCACTATTCTAGGTATAGGATTTTGCAAAGGTGCATTTTATCCTTTAAGCAAATGAGTTTCAGAAATAGCCATAGTAAACTGTTGAATAAGCCTTGTTGAAAAGCTGAAAGTAGCCTGATTATTATTTTCAGTTCCTATACCTCCAGTTCTTATACCTTCAGTTTCTATACTTTTAGTTTCTATACCTTTAGTTCTTATACCCCCAGTTCCTATACCCCCAGTTCCTATACCCTCAGTTTCTATACTCTTAGTTCCTTTTAAATTAACTAACATGATAATATATTTAATCAATATTTTGATAACTTAAAGTTTTCAAAATTTCACTGATAAGCTGTATTTAATGTTAATCAACATTAATCAATCAATAGATAAGTTAATACAAACTTTATTGATTTAAAAACAATTTTTTCACAATTTTTTAAGTATTTTATTGCCTAAAAACAATTGAAATTCACTTACAGAATGTGATATTGAGTATATTAATAGCTCAAAGTTGTTATAGTTTCACTAATAAGTTATATGCAATGTTAGTCAACATTAATTAATTAATAGATAAGTTAATATAAACTTTATTAATCTAAAAACAATTTTTTCACAATTTTTTAAGTATTTTATCACTCAAAAACAATTGAAATTCACTTATAAGATATAATATTGAGTATATTAATAGTTCAAAGTTGTTATAGTTTCACTAATAAACTATATGCAATGTTAGTCAACATTAATCAATTAATAGATAGACTAATACATACTTTGATATATGGTTTTTTCTCCACAGTTAAAAAATTCAGGTTTATTTGGTCATACTTGCTTAAGAAACATGCAAGGCATAAAAAACAGTGTCCACTAAATTACATTTAGCCTTCTACACACTTGTAGACCCCTGGATATGTTACACAAAGTGTTAAATAATAGTATTTAATGTTTATATTAAGATTGACAACTTTATATGTGTTTTTAGTTGCTTTAATTACAAAAAAATGACTGAACTCATATGTCATTACCTTAAAAAGAAGGTTTTTATATCATGCTTTGTTACTGTTTACTGAAGCACCCACTTAAAAAGAAAATTTCTATGAAATAGTTGTTACATTATATAGAGAGATTTTTTGACTATTATAAGAATTTCTAATAAATTACTAGGTAGCTTCTTGTTAATAACAAACTTTACTAAAATGAAGAATGTTACTTATTCCAGCAAAGAATTTCTACATTGCTATGGTTTACTATGTTACTCTCTGCCCCTAAACAAGAAACAATAGAATTAGTAATAATTACAGTAATTATTAGTGCTTTAAAACATTTGGAAGCATTATTTATTAACAATAGTTAGCTTTGCTAGCAAAATCAGTTTAACAACATTTGCTACTTTTATAATAAATTTGGTCATACTATGATATAAGGTATTTGCTTTCAACTAGAATATATAATTTAGCAGAAAAGAATCCAATGAAATACTAAAGGTAAGATTGTTCTCCTATCTAACATTATGATTCCAAATTACTTTGGCAAATAGCTTTATAAAAATTGTATTAAGAAGTAGTACTACTTAAACTCTAGATAGACAATTACTAGTAAACTCTCATTTAATGCTAACCCTAATTTCAAGTAAATGACAATGTAGTAGTCACTAATCTATGAGGTTCTATAGCAGAATGTCACTATTAGAAAATTGCTAATAAAGAATAAATGTATTGAGGCCTTGGAAAAAAAATCTATAATAAGCTGATGAAAAATTTAATAGTGTATAGGTTCCCTAAACTTCTTACTAAACCACTAATAACAAAATCCCAGTTTTACTAATGATTAGTGACACACTGACAACTTCCTCTTCTTCTAATCAAGTACCAACTTCTACTAGAAAGCCAGTTGACAAAAGCAAAGCACTAAAATAACTTGTTACTAAAAATTTATCATTCATTATTAAGCCTTTAAAACTTATTTCCCAGCCCCCTATACATTCATTTTTTAGAATCCTTTTTCACTATGTTTTGCCTACTAATAGGAATTTTGTCACTCTAAATCATTGTAACAATGTTGTTTATAGGATAATACCACCTATCTATGATATTAAACAATTAAAAACAATATTCAATTGCATTTTAAATACCTAAATTACAGTTTCAGTTAGCAAACTTTACTCCATAACACTAAATATTAGAAATTAACTTAAGACTACTGTTATACCTAAATAACAAGCAGAAGTGAATGCTAATATAGTACAAGACCTTAGTAATATATTTGAAGAAATGTTATTAACTTTTGTTATAGACAAGCTACAGTTGTTGCTAAGTCTTAATATCAGCACTACTAATGGACTTATCTCAGCCTAGGTAAAAGTCTCTTCAATTGACTTGGTAGAAGTTTATATTAAATTGTTATCACCTGAGAAAAAACTGGTAGTTTTAACAGTTGCTAAGGATTTCCAGTTGCTAAAGTCTATCATAATGTTAGTTGACAACTAAGAAAAGATAGAGTATATCATAGATAATGGATTCTAAATTATCTTTATATTGACAAAAATTGCTAACAATTTTAACATATTTTATGATTCCAGTATTATTTTAAACATATAAAATGTTAATGATACATTAAATAAATTATTAGGACTCACTAGGAATATACTCTGTACTATTGACAATTTAACATTATATCTTCCAATCTATATACTATGGTTCTCTGCTTATGATATTTTTCTTAGTTGACCTTTTAATATTTTTACTAAAAGTATAATTAATACTTTTAGTGACATCAAAACCACTATTATAATTACAGACCTTAATTTAAGCATGTAATATATAATATTAACATTTTTATATGGAAAATATAAAAGAAACAATTACTAAAAGATTTACTATAAGATAAAACTACCCTAGTCCTTTTAGTATCAATCAAAATAGTAATGACATTAACAACTTAGTAACAAGTTTAAGCTATGATTATTCAACTGATTTAGCAATGTATATAATTTCTTATAATTTAGATAACAATATTTTACTTATAACATTTTACATATATACAAATTTTATCTTGACATACTTTTACATTACTGCTAGTGACATTTACTCTTCTTTGCTATTTTCTTATTCTTATTTTATTTCTATTGATATTTCTAACCCTTTTATTCTTAGACAAACTTTATCTTTTAATATTTGCATTACAAACTTAACCTTAAACTATGTTAACTTTTCATTTTATATCCAATATATCACTAATAATTCTACTAAAAGAAAAGAAGTACAAGTAAAAAAAAAATATAAACCAGTCACTATAAAAATCAAATTAGTTGCCAGCTACATTAGTAAAAACTTCAGAATTGAGCAATAAATCCTTAGTAATCTACTAGTAACTATGCCATCTTTCAATCTAAACCCTCCCCCATTTATTTTGAGTTAGCAATTTACTAGCAACCAATAAACAACATTTATTAAGGACTACAATATTGGCTTTTTTATTAATAATGAACTTAATGTTTTTATTAATCTTATTGTTAAGCAAAAAAAAGCTTTTGCTTGAAAGAACTCTGAATAAAGAAGTTTTTACTCTGATTTCTTTTTCCCTATTAGGATACTAACAATCCCCCATGTCCTATAGGTTTAACATAATCACCCTATTTCCTTAAAATTTGAAAAAGAAGTATACAAAATCATCTATGACAAGATTAAAACTGGCATCTATGAACTTTCAAACTCTGCTTATTAATTCTGCTGGTTTTATGTTCTTAAAAAAAGTGGTAAGTTCAAAATTATGTATAGTCTAGAGCCGCTAAATCATATTACTATTTGTCATTCTGAAGTACTCCCATTTCCAGATTATATTACTGAATCTTTTGCTGGACAAATTTGTAAGGCAACACTAGACCTCTTTATTGGCTATAATGAATAACTAATTAACTCAGCTTCTTGTGACTTAACAACATTCTAGACTTTATTTAGTACTCTCTGTTTAGTGACCTTACCAATAGGTTGGACTAATTCAGTGCCAATCTTTCATGATGATGTTGCCTTCATCCTGTAATCTAAAATCCCTTATAACATACTTAGTTTTATTAACAATATTGGCATTCAGGGTCTCAAAGACTGAAAGCTGATTAACAATATTTCTACTAAGCATCTTGCTAACTTAAACATTCACTTAGCTTTCTAAGAGTTTTTTGAACTTCTTAACTGAATTCTCCAGCAAATGAAGTACTGTGATGGTACATTTTCTAGTCACAAGCTTGTCTTATACACTTTGATATTCAAAATTTTGGGACACATTTGCATACTAAGCAGTCAAGTTCTAGATGAAAGTCACTTAGTCTTACTCAAGTGGTGGGGCCCCTGCCAGTCACTATTTGAAGTTAGAGTTTTTTTGAATATGGTTGGCATTCTTAGAATTTTTATTAAGAATTTTGCTTATTACACTAACAACTTAATGAAACTCATATAAGTAGGTGTTTTCTTTGAATTTAGTCCTGACTAAGTCAATGCTTAGTAAGACTTTATTAATGCTCTTAAAGATGCTAAATCCCTAGTCCTCATTGACTATGAATTGTCTGACCCTGTTATCTTAGCAGTTAATACATCATACATTACTATAGGCTACTACCTCTGCTAGTGCTATAGTAACAACTACAAAAAATGTTACTACAATTGCTTCAAGTCTATTATACTTAACAATAGGGAATCACAATTCAGTTAGCCCAAACTTAAGCTTTATGGCCTTTATTAGGCTTTGCAGGCCTTACAGATATATCTTATAGGAGTTAAGAACCTTATCATTGAAGTTGATACTTGCTACATTAAGAATATGCTTTAGAACCCTAATATTCAACCTTCCACTAGCATAAATTACTGGATCATGGCAATTTTGATATTCTACTTTGAGCTGATGCATGTTAAAGATACCTTCCATGGCCTAGATGGACTTTTTTGACAACTACTACAGCCTAATGACTCTCCTTCTGATGATAGTAATAACTCCATATATGAGGATTGGATTGACTAATTATATGGCTTTCTTCACTAAGTTCAGCTTTCTTTGCCCTTACTTCATTACATCTCTTCAGTTTCACATTCCATGCCTCCAGTACTTGAATACTAGCCCTTAGTGACATTGGTTAATGATACTCTTGATGCAGTACCCCTATAATTAGTGACTATTGATGATTTTTTTCTACTCTGGGATGATACCACTACTATATATAGCAATATACCACATTCCATTAAGGCTATTGCTAGCAATGCACATATTACTTTAGTCTAGAAGTGGCTTAGTAACTTAGTCAAACTAGATAACTTTAGTAATAATACTTATATTAGGTTTATTCACTATATTGCTATATTCTTTATAGTGGATAGTAAGCTTTGGCAATGAAATAAGGATAGTGCCCATAAGTTGTTTATTCCTATCAATTGTTACTTATAGATTCTGTGAGCAATGTATCATAATTTGGGCCATAAAGAACTTTTTGCTACTTATTCAGCCTTATTGGAATGTTTTTAGTGGCTCCAAGTTAGTGCTAATATTATATGGTATATTTATATATGCTATATCTGCTAGGTTTATTAGATAACCAAAGTACTCATCCCACCAGTTGTTACTACACTAGTACCTTTATTCAACAAGATATATATTGACACTATGTTCATATTACCTTTCAATAAGTTCAAGTATATTATCCAAGGATATTATTTGTTGATATATTATTCCAAATTCCATATACTTGCTAGGAAAAATAGTGATGCCATTACCAAGTAGTTATATGAGGATATCATTTGTTGCTGGGGAGTCCTTAGCAAAATCATTACTAACAATAGCACTTCCATTCTGAAGGCTGTAGCTTACTTAGCAAAGAAGTACAATTTACACTATATTAGGGTTTCTGGGTACAATAAGTGTGCTAATAGCATAATTAAATGACCCCACTTTGATATTTGCTAGGCCCTCTTCAAGGTGATAGATGGTGATCAATTTAGGTGGAGTACTATATGTTATTCAGTCTTTTAGTCAGAATGTATCACAGTCTGCAAATGAATGGGTTATTCCCCTTATTATGCAGTTACCAATACTTATTCTTTTTTTCCTACCAATATTATGGAAGTGACATATTTGCAACTATCATCTAATTCCCTATTATTATCTACTAATCTTATAGCTTGGCAAGTAATCAATTTACAATATTGTCAAGAAAATCTTGAGTGACTCTATGACATTGTTCTTAGTGTTCGCCATTTAGCTACTATTTGTTTTAAAGCAGAACATACTGCTATCATATGCGATTACAATTTTTGGACTGACAACCTTGTCCTAATGAGGAATACTAAAATCAAAGTTTCCCATAACAAAAAGATAAGGCTTCATTACTTAGGCCCTTTGGTGGTAATATCTCATAACTAAAAAGATGTTTACATCCTTTGTAAATTAGATAGTTTAATTTTGCATCAACCAGTAGTCACTTTTTGCTTAGTTCTATATTTTGCTAGAGAACATTTATCAGTGCCTAGCAATGTCTTTAATATTGATACCTTCTACTTAAAAGAACTCGAATAAATTAATTTAGTGGACAATGATGATGTTAACACTATCATTAATAAAACCAATAACTAAATAACTATTTACTAAGCTTTAGCAACCTTCATTTTTCCAATTCTACTTATACATTTATTCTATAGTTAGAAAAACCATTGTTTATAATACAAAAATATTAAATTCTTCATTCTGTCTATTTTATATTATCTCTTGTTTAATTTACCTTACAGACTTTAACTTCTTGATATTTTTTTGCTATGATGCTATACTTAGCAACTTTTTGTTAGTGATTAGCATACCTTTGGGGTTTTTATACTATAATGATTTACTAAGCATTTCTCCTTTTTATTGCTAATGCCAAATAGTGACCATTAGTGCATAATGATTAATCTGTCTTTGTCCTTTCTTTTTAATCTTAAATTCTATATAATTTTTTTTATCACTCTCACTTAGTTTTACTTACCTTCTGTTATTGTTTCTTAACTTTCATCTGACTTTGCTTTTACTATATTATATTTTCAAAAGCCTCTTAAAAGGGTTAGTCTAAGTTAAGATACAAAAAGATATAAAACCTCTTAAGAGAGTTAGTCTACAACATAACAAGAAAATATTTTTTAGGAGTAATGGTTGCTAGGTGTTGAGGTTAGTATTATTGCTAGGCACATTTTTTAGCTTCTCCCTCTTTTCTTCCTTAATGCTGTTCTCTTTCTACTAAGCCAAGAAAGCCTGGCAGTCATGACAATAGTTCTTAAGGGTAGGCAGGGACTACTTAATGATGGCATAACAGAAGTGCACTTCTAGCACAGCAATTTTAGTCTTATCTAAGGACTGCTAAAAGTATTGCTCCAGTTTGGTAGTCCTTTCCTTATAGCTTTATAGTAAAGAAGCAGGCATCAATAGTTTTAGTAGTGCCAGGTCTCCACTTAGCTACTCCAAATCATCATCACCCACTTCTCTCATAGAGGTAGATATATGAAGTACCTAGCAATATAATTATTAGCGAAATTGTTAGCAATAAAAGCAACTTATTAGTTTTGGAATTGTTACTACTTTATTTTCATCCTCAGCCTTAGCCTCCTCCTCCTAAACTACTTCAACCCCACTCCATTCTTCTTCATCTTCTTCAGCCCTTTCCTCAACTATTATTGTGCTAATACTTTCTTTAAATCTCTTAGCCACTTCTTCTATTTTGGCTATAGAAGTAGCCATTTACATGACCATATCTTCCTCTGATTCTACTACACTAGCGGTAGTCTATTGTCACTTGGTATAAGACAAAGGTTTTTTATTGCTACTACTGCTAACCTTGCTCTTAACAACCCCCTGACTCTTTTGAAATTGCTGGCCTTTAATAACTATCCACCCTTTTACTGTTATTTCATTCTGCTCAATAGGTAGATACAAGCTCGAATGCTTGATCTGGATTGGGCACTCTGTAGCTGCTAACTCTCTCTGTCTTCTTACAAACTCCCTGACTTAGCAAACAAGGACAGCCTAAGTTACTATTGTAGTAATAAAACAACTTTTATAACTTCTCAACAATTGTCTATGGTATGAACAACCTTTTCTTGAGCTATTACAATGATAGTAAGGTTAAGTGCTAGTAGGGTACTAGCAGCTTTCAGAATTGTTTTCAGACTAGCAGTAATCACACTGGAAAATGTTAGCAATGTTCTAGCAAAAAACAAAAAGAAAACTTACTGCTTCTTGTTCTGCTTTAAAGGCTTGGTACTCCACTAATGACACAGTTATCTTCCCCTTTACTTTTGCTAGGCTAACTCCCACTTCTATTTCATTATCTATCACTGTAAAGGGTTTTTACCAACAAAGAAGTCTAATAAGCTTCTTGTTAATAAAGGAGTCTTGAACAAGTTCTTATGAACAAGTTAGTAAAGGTTGCTAAGCACTAGTAAATATGT
This sequence comes from Termitomyces sp. DKA19, assembly GCA_018851325.1. NCBI lineage: Eukaryota > Fungi > Basidiomycota > Agaricomycetes > Agaricales > Lyophyllaceae > Termitomyces > Termitomyces sp. DKA19. Next base: position 5,064 of record JABCKS010024898.1, on the reverse strand, counting down.
AAACACTTACCTTAAATCTCTTATTATCCTCCTTTGCTTTTCTTTTATCTTTACCCTTTGGAGTCTTGTACTGTTTTGGCAATATTATTGACTCTTTAGCAATGTTGCCAATAACATATTTAGGAGTGGAAGGGCTGGCCACCCCAGAATTGTCATGACCTTTGCTATGGCTCGCTCTCATCATTATTGTCAGCTTATAAGGTGGATGCTAGAAAAAAAACTGATTATTAGGAGATAAGTCCTTAAAAAGCTAAAGATATTTAAACAATACCACTAATTCAAGTGATACTACTATCATTTACTATCATACTAGCCTCTAAGTCTTCAAGGAGGTAGTCAAGGGAAGGTACAGGAGAAGCCTAATAAAAGATGTTAGCAAAACTATCAATAACTGCTAAAACTAAAGGAAAGTAAAATTGTTACTTATGAAATACTTGTCAAACTCATGCATCTAAGTCTCCCCTTTGTACTTCTCTTACAGAGCCCAATACTTTTAATTTACTTCTGTCAATTCTAGCCAATCAAGTCCACTACTAGCAGTTTCAAACCAGTAAAGCCATGTTTTGATAATGGTAGTAATTGCTCTATGAGAATTTGTTGCCAATTGTTGGTGAGCAGTCACTAAGATAGGCTGGGCCTTTTCCAGGAAAACTTTGGCCATTATGTGCTTGTTAATTGAGTCAGCAATAAAGAAAGCCATAGTAATTGGTTAGAGATAAGATAGGGATAATTAAGTAAATGAGAAGGGAAGGAATTAGATTGAAGTCCAGCCAGGTACCAGTCTTTTATAGATATTTCCTTTTTTATGTGTAGACCATTCAAGTAATTATGGGATTTAGTTGACTAAGAACAGTCAAGATTTTAGCATAGGGGAGGATGATAAGACCCATCTGTTACTAAATACAGTTGCTAATATCTCTGACTATCTTATTAATATAGCATGAAACCTGGAGATCAACATGAGATTTGCATAAGACTTTAGCAGCCATAGGAATTTTGGGATCATAAGTAACTATTATGTAGAGCCTAGACTATGTATTTAGAATAACTTCACCAGAAGCCTCCTTAGCAACATTCATTAGCAATAATTCCTAACAACATAGGTAGTTCACTTTCAAAAGAAACATATCAGCATGTGACTTCTTGGACCCTTCATTTTTATTAATTACTAACATACTTGAATAGCATCTATACTTCAGATACTGATGTTTGGTATACTCTTTATTTTCATTCTGACACATAGTATGCACCTTTTGACATTGGATACTTATGTTTAGTTATCATCTTAATACCCAGTATGCATTTTGGCAAACACTGTTACCTGTGGTAACTGTCTTTCTTTTGAGCTACATTACTTACAAACAGTATAAATACTCCTTATACATACTTAGTAAATTTACAAAGAATTAGTCAGAGCAACCCCAAGTACTTGCCCCTTAGTATCTCTCTCTCAACTCATTCTTGTTCATCCTTACTCTCATTAACAGCTTAGTAACAAGCTTTAGTAAACTTGTTATCAATTTAGCATAATACTAAGTATGGGTGCCTTTCATATGTTTATGTCTTAGCAACATTAGTGACTACAGCTAGCTATAAGTCTTGTATGTCCCCTGGTTTACTCCCTATTTGATTTACATTCTCATCTCTGTGTCCTTTTTATTACTAGGTTTTACTTTAGTAATACTTTCTTAGTGATTATTTGTTTAGCAACATATTTTTAATTCCTTTCCCACTTAGCGACTTCCATTTATTTTACTAACATTGCCATCCCATACTACTTTACCTTCTATCCTGACTCCATTTTATGTTTAGTAACTTTTGCTAACATTAGTGATTTTTTTTACTTCTACCCCCTTTTCATCCCACCTTTTATAGCTCTTGTTCTCTGGCATGATTACCAACTTGCCCCCACCCATTTTCTATTGCCAGCTACCCTATCTGGTTATCAGTGCATTTTAAATACTCCCTTCTGGTTTTCTGTATAGCAGCTAGGCAGCATAGGAGCACATCACTGTATTGAAAACTGGGTGTAATTGATGTAGATTGGTAAGGAGCTTTAACTAGTAAGTTAATGGTTCTACCTGTCTTTCCATCTTGAATGGCCCTAAGTAATAGTAGAACAGCTTCTGTGATGGTCACATTGTCCTGATGTCTAAGCTGTCCAAGTAGACTCAATTCTCCAAGCTTATACACTAGGACTAGTATCCATCTTTGATCATAGTACTATGCCATATTCTCTTTTATTTTTATCAGTGCTGCCTTTACCTCCTCCTTTGCCCTCCTCATTTTATCCATAAACTCATTTACTATGTCATTCTTTAAGGGTCTTGTTTGGGGCTCAAAACCCATATACAGATGTTGACCAGTGTCTAGAAAGAATAGAGTCATCTGGGTGGAAGGGTAGACATGGTTATTGTACTAAAACTCCATATTGGGTAAAAGTTCATCACAGTCATTCTGTCACTCATTATAAAACAGCCACAAGTACTGTTTTAGCTCTTAGTTCACCCACTCTATCTGTTTATCTGACTAAGAGTAGTAGGCTATGGTTGTATAAAGCTTTATTTCTAGCAATTGATATAACTTACAGGTGAACTCTGCTATAAATTGAGGACCTCTGTCTGAGATATATCTATTAGAGAGACTATAAAGCTTCCAGAGCAGAAGAGGTAGTGTGGATAAAGATAAAATAAGCATGCTTTCTATAAAGATCTACTACCACTATAAGTACATTATATCTATAAGTATCTGGAAGTTCAATAATGAAGTCCATCCAAAGCTATACTCTGATGACTAATGGGAATCAAAAGGGAGTGGAGCTGGCTTATGGATGTCTAGTGGTAAGACTTAGTATAAAGGCAGATATCATAGGTATTAGTTACTAGTATGTGCCAATGTATTAGGATATCTGAGGCTACTAGTAGTTTTGGAATACCAATTCCAATGTTTTTCACTTGCCTGGATGCCTTGCCATATGTGAATCATGATGCTGTTCCATAATACACCATTGGAGCTCTGGGATGTTGGGTATGTGAATATGTCCTCAAAAAGTCAACAGTCTTTTATATAAGCCTCACTCCTCAGTATGTACTGACTTCACTTCATTGGTCTATCAAGTTTGTAGGGCCTGTGCTACTTGCACTACAGCATCCTTCTGGGCACTCTGGCAATTCCCTTATCTAATGTCCTTGAGGATGTTTACCTCATCTCCTTAGACCACAATTCCTTCCAAAGCATGGTGTTGTCATTATTGTCTGCTTCTGTGCCATGATGTAGCTATTGGCTACAAAATAAACAAGCTTATGGTATTATACAACAGCTGAATCAGACTGCAATATTGGATTTGACTAGCTACAATGGTGAAATTATAAGATGTTCTTCTTACATAATCTATAGTTATGCATTACAGCACATGTCAGGTTCTATTTACAATATAATATGTGCTGCTAGTACAAGAACTATATGACAGGTAACCTTATAGGTTACACACCTCCTTTTTAGACCATTGCATGGTCTAGAGCAGTTGTATATAGCCAATACTTGGCTGAGGTTGCTCTATACTACAGTACATTACTGACTTGTAATGAGTTTGCCTTCTATGAGTAGGCAAACTACTTAAGTGAACCTTATTCTGGTTACTCTGAATACTTGTTCAGGTGCCTCTTCTTAGAACAACAGCTACTCAGTGCTTATAGGCACCATTGGTGCATGGTACAAATGAACATAGCATCTCATAATATTGTATATTACACTATTTACAACAGAACATCAAAAAATATATGCTGCACAGTACACACAGTATCAGCAACATGTCTCAAGTATAGAGCTTGACATTACCTAACTATATATAAAAATGAGGGGCTGGCTAGCTTGTTGTTGCATCTGTTGACAATCCACCTATGGCTGTTACTATTGTGTTCCCTTTGGTTGTGATGTTAATTGCAGAAAAGGCTGGCTTGGGTTCTATTCTTGGTGAGGTCATTGGACCCCCTGCAGCAGTCACATTTGTCATTTTACAATTAGTTAGTGCAATGTTGTTTGTAGCCCCAATAGATGGCATTGTACTATGTGCCAGTCTTTGCTTCTAGAGCTGATCCATGTTTGGGTCCATTCTAATATAGTAATAGAGGCCAGTAGCCTTGGGGAACACATTAGCTATGCTTTCTTCAACATGTTTAAAGAGGAGCTGGTAGTAGTCCTCCTTAGTTATCTTCTGCCAACCATCTCATTGTGAAATGACTGAGGAGGTTCCATATACTTTTAAGCACTAGATGTACTCATTATCAACATCTTTAAAGATGTTGTGGGACATAGTAGGCTGGTGAAACTGTTGTTCCAGGTAAACCATACCATATGTATAGGCATGGTCTACCTAGTCCAGCAGAATGTGATTGTGTAATAAGATGTAAATTGTGTCATTGTTAGAGAAGTTCCATACCTGATTGTCAGGTATATGAACTTGACATAGTTCAATCTTCAATCTGGGCCCTAATCTGGCCTATCAATAGACAACCTGGGTTAGCCACATTATATATAGTGGCTGCCTTGTAATACAATCTAAGACATGCTATTACCAGCACAAACCTCTATATAAGGAATGTTTTTCCTGCACTGTTAGCACATTGTGCTTGACACAGCACAAACCTAAACAGAGTTTGCCAGTGCATGCAGTAGGCAAAATCTATCACAATGCCCTGCCAAGTGTTTTCTAACCCTGAGTGCCTATAAATCAGTATGTATTACACTATCTGCTCAAGATCAAATGGCCTCTTTGGATCAAGCACATACATAACATACAATGCTATAGTACTATTGTCCTTGGTGTATAGGAAGTGCATGGGGATATGGCAGCTTTCAACAAGAGGCATATCTTTGGGCCCCTACATTAGGTTGATAAAATCCTGATATACAGGATTAGACATTAGAAGCTGCATTATACAGTCATGCAGCACTAAATTAGTATGCTATACAAATGACTGCAGCTCTGTCATCAGGATATATACAATTATACAGGCATGGCAGGGCACATGAGGATTTATATAGTATTTAAAGTGCCTCTCTAGC